>OMPJ01041403.1:0-14975 GCA_900312935.1 Carapus acus
GTGGTTGGGTGAGCGCCGGTCTCGGCCCCTGTTGGTGGGATGTGGGGTGAGGATGAGGGGTTGTCAGAGGTGTGGTGGTGGGGATGGGGCATGCTGCAGCAGCAGAGACAGGGCTGTCAAACCTGTTGAAGAACTGATTCAGCTGGTAGAACTGAAAGGGAGATTGACTGATCGATCGGTGCAGCGACGGCAGTGATGTGGTTGATGTATCGGTCTGTCGTGGTGAAGAGAGAGCTGAGCCGGAGGGTAAAGCTCTCTATCTACCAGTCGATCGACGTTCCTACCCTCACCTATGGTCAGAGACCTTGGGTCATGACCGAAAGGACAAGATCTCAGATACAAGCGGGCGAAATGAGTTTCTTCTGCAGGGTGGCAGGATGCACGCTACAAGGCCGGGTTCAGAGTAGAGCTGCTGCTCCTCCACATAGAGAGGAGCCAGTTGAGGTGCCTCTGGGATCTTTTCCGGATGCCCCCTGGACGCCTTCCAAGGTAGGTGTTCAGGGCATGGGCCACTAAGAGGAGACCTCGGGGAAGACCTAGGACACGCTGGGGGGACTGTGTCTCCCAGCTGGCCTGGGAATGCCTCGGGATCCTCCCAGAGGAGCTGGAGGAGGTGTCGGCTTAGAGCAGTGCCTCTCAAATAGTGCGATGCCAGGGGGGTCGCGTGTGACTCCAGGGAACATGCTTTTTTTTCCGTACTAGAATAAAGTGTAATTTCACATCCACTACAGTAGTCGGCAGTGGCGCTCTCATTGTCAGAGTGTGCGCAGGGAGTATGAGCTCTATGGGTTTTTTTGCACTGCGCAGGTGATATGAAGTGCAGTAAACAAACTCTCAAGAGACAACATGAAAAATTTTTATAACAGGGATGAAAAGAAAGGCGGAGAGAGACGAAGATAATGAGACAAAAGAAAGTCATCCGATAGTTACGACGAGGAAATATGACGAAGCGTATGTAGCGCTTGGCTTCACTGTGACTACAGTGGGAGACGAGGAAAGACCAGTGTGTTTGCTGTGTCTAAAAATGCTGGCAGCCGACAGAGTGAAGCCAAATAAATAAAGGCGCCACTTAAAGACATTACACCCCAATCACGCTGATAAGCCGCTGGAGTTTTTTCAGTGAAAACGTACATTGCGTAAATTAACGTAACGTAAATTGCCTTGATCTTTGTTTTGTAGGTTAACGTGTTTTATATAATGTTCTCTTGAGTTAATGTTGCTGAACTGAATTTGTAATTATTTATTGATTTTATTTAATTTTATTTTTCAGTATCAAATAAGTGTCAAAAATGTTTACAGTCTAAACAAGGATTTAATTTGTTCAATTTCAGGCAAATTTATTCACTTAAAATCCTTTCTGTTACAGACTAAGAACAATGTCAATGAAGTTATTCTTTGTTGTGAGTTCAACTATATTTCTTTCTTTTTTGTTTTCTTTAATCTTAACAAAAATATAATTTTATGCAGAGGTGTGCTTGAGGTGTAAATGATATTATTTATTGTCGCGGCAGAGAGTGGGGGGCGGGAACTGTTTTCTTCTTGCTAGGGGGGCGTAACAGAAAATAATTGAGAAGCACTGGCTTAGAGGGAAGTCTGGGCTTCCCTTCTGAGACTGCTGCCCCGGCAACCCGGCCCCAGATAAGCGATGAAAGATGGATGACAAGAACAACAAATATCCAAGTGATAGAGAGAGTTCAGAGTGAGGGGTTCACTATCACTGAATTATGCCCTAAGTATATTTGTGTCTTGCTCAAGTGCACTTCAGCAGTGCTGAAGTGATAATCTGGAACCTTCGCCACTCACCATACCTATTTATACAAATTTAGCCATACAGGGCTTGGACCAGCCATCCTCTGGCCCCTAAAGTCCTATACTGAGTCACTCTACAACTCAATGAGGAACTTCAAAACAATAGACTCTTCAATGAAATTTTTTAATGAATTTAAGAAAAATGTTTTTTCAGTCGACATCCATAATGTTCCAGCACGTACTATAAAGCACATCCTGATGGAAATTGTGTAACTGTAGATTATTGGCTCTGATAAATTGAAAAAAAATATTTGGCTACATAGGGATTCCTGAGTGTCTTCCTTTCAGAGGGAGGAGCGGAGGAGGTCACCAAAATTTCCACAAGTACCAACTTAAACAGTATAGACATTTATTTCCTCTTTGCAGGTACGCCGATCTTGAGAGCAGTGAGAGGGAAACACAATTTGCTGAACCTCTTGGAAACCATTTGGACAACAAGGTGATAGATGCGACCATGTGAAGAGCGGTTCAAAGAAGAAGCATTCCACATTCTGAATAAAGAGAACTGAGCTACGCTAGTTTTACATTTGATAACAAAGCTGCATTTGATTTGTCATTTGTTTGATTTGCTCTACTTAAACACAGAACGGAGTCGTCTGGAGGAACTTTGACTCAGCCATCTCGAATTGTCTTTTCTCCATCCAAGACACTCCCACCAATGATGGGTACCTGCAGAGGTACATGGTACATCATGAAACATCTGTAGTGAAAACATGATTTAGAAAAAAAACACATATACCACTAACTTGCAGGAACAAGCAAATAACACAGGTGCCCTGTAGTCTGTACGGTAGTTCCTTGGGAGAGTCCCCTTTGTATAGGCAGGTGTGAAATCTCATCCATTTTCTACCACAGACCAAACAAACCTGTCTGAATACGGGACTGGAAATTTACTTGCAACACCTCGCAGGATTCTGTGTAACCATAGGACCATGTGTCAGTCTTTCGTTGCCCACAGTCTTGAATGACACTGCTTGATTAATTCCATGAACAGAGAAACATGCTGGATAACTATAACTTTGCCTACTTCTCACAATGGGCAGCCTCAAGTGAAGAAAACATTTGCCTCAGACTCAGGCTTTACTTGTCGATGCTATGGAGGACAAGTTTAATAATCTGATGGTAGTGGGGAAGAAAGAGTTCTTAAACCTTGTGGACCTGCATCTAACACTCCTGTATCTCTGGCCTGAGGGGAGGAGTGAGAACAGTCCATGTTGTCCGTATTGCGAGACATTGTAGGAGTCTGGTTTAGGACGTGTTGATAGTGGTGACTGTTCTTGGGTAAAAGCTGTCCTGTTGCATTTGATTGGAAAGAAAGAGCTTTTTGCTCTTCTTTCTCTTCCTCCTTCCTTGTTTTTTTCCCGGTCAGTGCTCATGTCAAACAATGCAAATGAGCAGCTGCTGTAACTACATGATGTTGTCCAGGCAGTTTGGTCCACTTTCCAAAGTACAGTGTCAAAGCAAACCCAACCAAATGAATGTATGGAATTTTGCCGCATTCCACCCTCCAACAACAGTCCTCTTAACTATCCTGTGGAAGCATTCTAAAAGTCTGGAGCTGTTGTGCCATTGCTTGTTTCATGAGCAATGTTCCCTCTAAACTGCGCGCTTGCGCAATCGCGCACTGCTCCTACTATCTCAGCGCACGGCTTAGCGCGTCGCTAACAGTGCAGCGGAGGTAAGAGAGGTGAGGTGGAGTAAATACTGCTCAGAGAGTTTGTGAGTTTGCTCAGACACGTGAAATATTAGCAGGAACATTGTTCATGAGCCCAACCTGAAAACCCTTCCTCACTGTCACAGCCATGATGACATTACATCATGACTGCCTAAAGCTGATTCCAAGATGACAGACAATTCAGAGTTCAAATACAATACAATACAATACAATACAATTTAATTTGTATAGCGCCAAATCATAACAGGAGTTATCTCAAGGTGCTTTACAGAGCAGGTAGTGCTCCTCCATTATGCAGCCTTTCTTGTACTTTTCTGTTTTCCTTTGTTCAGTTGTTTTCCCATGATAGGAAGGAAGGTAGGTAGGTAGGTAGGTAGGTAGGTAGGTGGGTAAGTAGGTAGGTAGGTACAGACCTTAATCTGTTGATCTTGCATCCAGGAAATTTAAGGCCCCAGCAGCTGAAGGTGATGCAGAGGGTAGAAGATCCGTAAATAGTTTGCAGTATATAATAGCCATAAGAAGGGACCAACGTAACAATTTACAATTTACACGTTCTACAGAGCTACCTATCTAACAATATACAGTTTACAACATAAAATATTGTAACTTATCAACATTTGTCACTTATCAGAATGATAAGTTACTTATCATTGCGATAGAAGATAGTAGCCCATGCAAGTGCAGTTATACAGATTTGTTGCATCATTTGTATGTTCTTGAACTGAGCTGTGTATTGCACTGTGGAGATGACGTCTGTTGCGTGGACCAGGGGTGTTTTGTGTTGCATTGGGGAGGGGGGCAGGAGTGGGGGAGTTCATAGTGTGTTCCATTGGGGGCAGAGGGAAGAATGTTGCATGGGGGAATGTGTGTAGTTTTATTTGTTTGTTTTTTGTGCATCTTGATATCAGCAATCAGTTGCAAGAACTTACCAACCATTTAAAAATGTCATCATTATTTCTTTGGGTCAATATTTGTTGTATCTCTCCCAGCAAGGGTCATCCAATCGAACATTAAACACCATTTTTAATCATATGAAAGCTGTAGTGTAGAAGGACATACACCATTAAGGATGGCACATTTCTATGCACCATCCAAGTCTAGAACAAAACACGTTTGTCCACTCTCTGTTGCAGTACCGGCAATGATTTGTTTAAACTTAATTTACACTTAAATTCCAAATGTGCAATGAACAAATGATGTTATTTTGCTCTGTTTTCTCTGTTTTCTGCCAGTCAGTACTTCCTCTATCATCATTCAAAACCACCTCCATGACTCCCAAACACCAGCAGTACCAAAAATCAGTTAGCTCATTAAATGTAAAAAAATACAGTAGTGCTTTGGACCACAGTCACTCAGACATATCTTTGATATCCTTGATTTGGTGTTCTGATGTTTTTTTATCTATCCTCTTTTTTTATTTGTCCCTCCCTCCCCCTCCCTCTGATGCCACCTCTGTCTGCCACCTTAAATTTGTGCTGGTTAGGCAGATGCAATTGCCTTTCACCTAGTGAGCTTTAAAAAAAAAGCACATTCAAAAAAGAACTCTTCATGCAGTACAGTATTTTATTGGTATTTTAAGGCACAAGACCATCATAAATGTCAATGCTCATGAGTCCACTGTATCCTGTTGCATTTTTTAGGTTTGTCGACTACAGTGAGGATATTCTCCCATTCTCTGCACCTGCCCCCCTAGCTTGTCCTCCAGGTGACTTAGCAGAGCTACAGGATGAACGGTGAGAACATCAGATTGATACAGTGGGACAAAGTATGACAATTTCTCAAGAGATATTGTGTTTTTGTGCAGCGCTGAAGAATCAGGACTCCTGTTAACACCACAGATGATTAGAGCAGAGTTCCTGTCAGGTGAAACGCTACCCCCAACCCTTTAGGTTTTGGAAAGATGTTGAAGAAGGACCGCAAGCCATTCATTACAGCCGCCACCATTGGTTAATAGTTTGATCCAAAAAGAAGACTATCACTGTTGCCACCATGCTGAATGTAGATGTAAATGCTACCTCAAAATGAGAGTCGACCCATGAAGGAATTCAGTACATGCTCACAGACCTAGAATCACTTTCTCTCGGTGCTCACCAACCTGCACTGCGGATCTAGCATCAGTGAGAAAGAGTGAAATTAGCAAGCAAGAACAGGGCAAGTCAGACTCGGCAGCAGTGTGAAATGCGGACATGCTGGATTTGACCGCACTCAATCATGTCATCAAAACGTGACCAAGCTCTCTTAATGAACGCATAACATGGTCAGTGCAGATTTGAATCAAAATGTCACTGACTTGGAAAGGTGTAGAAATGAGGGAGCCTCTGTTCATCCTAGCAGAGGCGTAGATTATTCAGCAGGTGATACTAGGATTCGCCACACCAGCATCCATCCTGCATGTTTACCTTGCTGTGTTGTGTCAGGTTCTGATGATATCAAGGATGTCTTGACACTATGACCGACTG
This sequence comes from Carapus acus, assembly GCA_900312935.1. Classification (NCBI taxonomy): domain Eukaryota; kingdom Metazoa; phylum Chordata; class Actinopteri; order Ophidiiformes; family Carapidae; genus Carapus; species Carapus acus. The sequence continues at coordinate 5,944 of OMPJ01041403.1, forward strand.
CCCAGCGAGAAGGGAGGAGGAATGCAGCCCATCTTTTTTTGTAACCTTAACATACCAATGACTTTGACATTGTCTGGCTACTTGACGAGCAGTGTACTAGACAAGCACATGCCATGACTGGCTTAATGTCAAAACCATAATATATCAGGGGAATATCAGGAATCGCGAATCTTTTATTGTCATTTCACCCATTGAATTTTGCAATGAAACTAAGGTACTGAATTGCGGTGCAAAAGGACTAGAACGGGGGGCGGGGATAAGAAAAGATATATACAGAAGAAATATTTACAGACAATATATACAGTAGGAATATCGGGATAGATAACAGTATAGATTATATCAGTGGTGATGGGTTGGTAGGAGTTGACCGGAGTGTTTAAAATTTGACCGGAGTGTTCTTAACTTAGCATTTACTGTTAACTGTCATTTGGTACTATTGACATGACTTGTGGCCGCTGGGTAAAAGCTGTTCCTAAGTCTGGTGGTCTTTGATGTAATTGCCCTTCAATGTCTGCCTGAGGGCAGACGTTCAAACAGTCAAACAGTTTGAGCATATAAACACAGTAATGCAAAGTGCATTCACACAGCACTCTGTGAATAGCAAGCCTCCTTACCGTTGAACGTTTGTGGCTTACCCATCGTATGGACGGTATCAATGATGGTTCTCTGACTACTTGTCAAGTCTGCAGTCTTCCCCATATTGAACCCAACTGAGACAACTTCATCAAACTGAGGCAATTTGATGACAACTTTGAGAAAGCTGTGATAAACTGGCCATCTGTCCAGGGTGTATTCCCTCCCTTTTTGCCCAAAGAGTGCTGGGACAGGCTCCAGCGGACCCCTGTGACACCAATGTCTTACATGTGGGTATGAAAATGAATGAATGAATGAGAAAACGTGCTGGTACTTTGAGTTCAGTAGATGATTAGTGAGTGACACTCAGATTAAAACATTTATTCCCTGCAAAATTTGCGCTGATTTCAAAACGACACTTTAATTTTTTTAATTCCTGTTTTCATGGGTGTTGGAGATGTTGGAATGGGATTCTTTTCACACGTATGCATTTACTGCACCATTAACAATTCAAACAACTTACCTGTACTACTCTGGGTGTGTAACCTCAACAATGGGTTTTGTGAGCCGGAAGCCCAAATTGTGTAAAAATGAAGAAATAAATACTTGAAATTGTTTCGATCGTGGTCCCTGAATCCATAACACTGGTCAAATCCAAATTCATTGGTTGATATTGTTTTTTGTCTGAAGTCTGGACAACAAACCATATGATTGACTGCTACATCTGCACTTCTGATGTAACTTGGATGAACAGCAATAACTGAAGAAGCCTCAAATTTTCTGATCTTGAATCAGTGAGGAAGATTCCTCTATTGAAAGTCAGAAAATGTTTTTTTTGTTCTCCTAAAACCTTTTTTGGATGAGAAATATTAACAAAAATCAACTGTCAATATAACACAAATGCAATCAATGCCGTCCAGAGGATTGGATTTTCTAATCAAATTTGCACAAAAACCTGACCTGAATGAGAGAAATGGATCATCATATTTGGATTCAGCGGAGCAAAATGGTCCTAATTCACTTGAAAAAAAAGACAATTTTGATTGTTGTTGGTTTTCTGTAACCCTGCGTAATCTATGAAAGTTTAACTGAATGAATGGAACTATGGAAATAAATTAAGTTTTCCATGATATTCAATTTGTTTGGAAAAGGGCTGCTTGCAGGGTGCATTCGATACTACATATCTTTCAAAATTGTATACCTTCCTATAAATGTGTATGTACTGTGCATAAATTGTATGATTGTAATTGTATTGTAGTGGGATTGCATCTCTTTTTATAGGATTGTGTCTGATCTTATCAGATTCAGATTCAGATTCAAAGCTTTATTGTCATATATACAGTAGGGAAACAAGTTTCCCCGCACAATGAAATTCTTACTTTGCTGCCCTGTACTGGATGCTGCGCATAAGGAAGCATAAGTTTAAGAAATAATAAATTAAAGACGTTCTGTTCTGACACTCCCGTATCTCCGGCCTGAGGGGAGTATCATCATACTATATCACAGTTTTCACAGCAGTGTATCTTCAGTTCAATTCAGTTCAGTTTTATAAATCATAACAGATGTTATCTTATGACACTTTCCAAGATACAGCAGGCAGAGCTCAACATGATAACATTCAAATTCTACAAGATGAACCGAGAGACACAATATTAACCCTATCCAATTAGCAGCAGTGGTGAGAAAAAAATCCCCTCTAAAGGGAAGAAACCTCAAGCAGCCAGGCTGCAGGTCGGCGGTCAACTGCCTTGACCAAAGAGAGATAGTGAGAGACAGAGACAGGTATGGAGATGGACAGCATGCTAATCAGAAGCAGTACACGGCTATATGGAGGTGGTCACTGGTCGTGTTCCAGCTGTGGTCTGCAGGTTAATGAAGCACAAGAGAGAGATTCCTGGGAAGTAGCCAATTAGTAATATGCATCTACAGACATGAATGCAGGTGAGGGATGGATGCAGGTGAAGAGGAGAGAAAGCTGACTGCAGCAGGAGAACCCCCCAGCAGTCTAATTGTAGCAGTATAGATTTGTCCAACTAAGATTTACCAAAAAAGAAAGTTTCAGCCCACTCTTAAAAGAAGCGAGGGTGTCAGCCCCACGGACTGAAACTGGTAGATGGTTCCACTGGAGAACACCCTGACAGTTTGGACCAGTGGTCCCCAACCTTCATTGCGCCACGGACCACTTTAATGTCAGAAGATATTTTCACGGACCAGCCAAGTCTTGCACATATGTGGCGGATAGGGATGTCCGATATTGCCTTTTTTTCCGATATCCGATATGCCGATATTGTCCAACTCTCAATTCACCGATACCGATATCGGCCGATACCGATACGTGCACTAGTAAACGCATAGGCACTATTTCGGTGTAATGCAAGCATTACTTTATTTTTATCGGTATTTATTTTATCGGTTTTAACGCCAAAAATTCCGATACCGATATTACATTTTTATGCCAATATCGGGCCCATAATGACGATAATATCGGCCCACCGATATTATCGGGCATCTCTAGTAGCGGAGGTGTCGTAGGTGGTTGCTGTTGCCATGCTAACATGCCATGCGGTAACAACGCGAGATTTGTGTGATTCTCCTGCTGTAGAGTGTTGCACCATGGCAGAATTAGCTGTTCAAGGTGTACGTTCTCACGGAAGAGGATCCTTGCTGAACGCCTGTACAGTTGTGGAGAGTTTAGAGGGAAACAAAGTGCCGGCTCGCAGGGAAAAGAAATCCTCCGTAGCTGTTTCAACGTGTGTGTGCGTGTGCGCGCGTGTGTGTGTGTTTACCTGGGCGGCTTGTTACCGTTGAACGTGCTAGCTTGGCAAGCTGGCAGCTAGTTGGTTTCATACCAAGGTTCGGGACAGATGTGAGGTAACATGTGACTGAGGCAAACACCTTAACATGAGTCATTTGCGAGTCGTGGACAGGTGTGACGGAGAGGATCCGATCACCTTCCAAAATAAAACACGGTTCAGAGTCAGATTGTAAATGAAACGGAAATTGTTTAAGTTCTATACGCTCTCCCTGCGGCCCGATACCTATGGACCGTTTTTTTTGACCCATGGACCGGTTCCAGTCCACGGCCACTGGGTTAAAGCACTCATCACTAGCCTAATAATATAGCACTAGCCAATGGACTTTCCCGGGGAGGCTTAGGAGTGTGATCCCTCTGTGATTAGAGCACACCCTCCAGTACCCTTTCTTGAATAGAGGGACCACAACCCCGGCCTGCGAGTCCGGGGACACTGTCCCGGACTGCCATGCAATGTTGTAGAGGTGTGTCAGCCATGACAGTCCTGCAACATCCAGAGACTTGAGGTACTCAGGGCAGATCTCGTCCAGCCCTGGCGCCTTGCCACCATGGAGCTTCTTAACTACCTCGGTGACTTCACCTTAGGTGATGAGCGAGTCCACTTCCGGGTCGTCCACCTCTGTTTCCTCTATGGAGGACATGTCAGTAGGGTTGAGGATATCCTTGAAGTATTCCTGCCACCGCCCGACCGCATCCTCTGTTGAGGTCAGCAGCTACCCGCCTCCACTGTGAACAGTGTTGGTTGGGCGCTGCTTTCCCCCTCTGACGCGCCGGACGGTTCGCCACAACCTTCTCGAGGCTGCCTCTCCGAGTTCCTCCCAGGCCCGTTTTTTTTGCCTCCGCGACAGCCCAGGCTGCCATGCGCTTGGCCTGCCGGTACCTGTCAGTTGCCACAGGAGACCCTCAGGCCAGGTGAGCCTGGTAGGCCTCCTTCTTCAGCTTGATGGCATCCCTTATTTCCAGTGTCCATCACTGGGTTCGGGTATTGCCATCACGACAGGCACCCGTGGCCTTTCGGGCACAGCTTCGGGCTGCTGCTTCAGAATTGGAGGTGGAAAACATGGTCTATTCAGATTCTAATGTCCCCAGCCTCCTTCGGGATCTGTATGAAGTTCTCACGAGGGTGGGAGTTGAAGATGTTTCTGACGGAGGGCTATCAGATGTTTCCAGCAGACCATCAGAATACGTTTTGGCCTGCGGCGTCTGTCCAGATTCCTCCCCCGCTGGCAGATACAACTCACCACCAGGTGGTGATCGATTGACAGCTCAGCCCCTCTCTTCACCCACGTGTCTGAAACATGCAGCCGGAGGTCAGATGACATGATTACAAAATCGATCAATGACCTCCGGCCCAAGGTGTCCTGGTGCCAAGTGCACAGATGGACACCCTTATGTTCGAACATGGTGTTCGTTATGGACAAATTGTGACTAGCACAGAAGTCCAGCAACAAATCACAGCTTGGGTTCATTTTCGCTTGACCGAAAGTTATCGATGGTAGGTACCAAACCCAGCCTGTTTCATCTGCGCCTTCACCAAAGCCTGGGGGCGGGCAGCTGGGAGGGGTGCTAGCGACAATATCTTTCGCTCCTCCGGAAGTTATCGACGGGGTGAGGGGGGCAATTTCGCCGCAACACGCTCTGCCGAACCCCTGACACTGTGTCATCGAACCCCTGGGGTTCAATCGAACCCAGGTTAAGAACCACTGTCTAGTGCCTAGGGCACTAGGCAGTGGTTAAGTGCCACTAGTCTAGTGCCACTGTCTAGTGCCAGGGCACATGACCAGGCCCCTCTCCGCAGTCGTCCGTGAGTTGTTGATGGGAGGGTGGGGTGATGGTGCGGGTGTGCATCTTTCTGTAGTCATCCGTGAGTTGTTGACAGGCCCTCTCAGGGTCCGGGCCGGGGGACTGCTGTCCACCAAGCCCTCCTCCCCCCCTAAATTGTGCCCCTGGACAACGCATATTCTGCACCTGATGAAGAGGCATTGACTGTTTGTCTTATTTTCAGGATTTTGTTAGTAAAGACGGAGAACAATTCATTTGCAGGCCTTGGTGGATAGAGTCTACTGATACTGGAGGATTTGAAAGCCTGTTGACAGTAGCAAATAAGGCACGTGCATAATTATCATTTTTCGCAATGATTTCAGAGAAGAAGGACCTACTTGCATTACTTGGTTCCAAATTATAAATGTGTAGTCTCTCTTTATAGATGTCATAATGAACCTGGAGATTTGTTTTTCTCCAACTGCATTTAGCTTTTTGGAACTCTTTTATATATACTGACCAGTGTGACATTTTGCCATGGAGATCTGCTGTTTCCAGAGACAGCCTTCTCCTTAGTGGGTGCAATGGCATCAGTAACCTCTGTAATTTTTGAACCAAAATTATCTACAAGGTCATTGACCGAGACCCAGGAGAGGGGGGTAAGACAGAGAAGGCCTGAATGAATATTTCACTGATATTTTCAGCAAATCCACAGCAGTGCAGAGTACCTCTGTAATTTTGGAACCAAAATTATCTACAAGGTCATTGACCAAGACCCAGGAGAGGGGAGGTATAACAGAGAGGGCCTGGATGAATATTTCACTGATATTGTCAACCCTCTCTGTGCTGCCACCTTAACGTGGTAGAGGGGTTTCAGTGCCCGAATCCTGAGAGCTAGGTTGTCAGGGGCCCCTGTAGGTTGCCCCCGGTGTGGTCTCCCAAGGCAAAATGGTCTCAGGTGATGGGTCGGACTAAGAGCAGCTCCAGACCCCATATGAAGAGGAAACAACATAGGAAGTTTATGTCGCCCAGATCGTTGCAATCGGGCCCCACCCTGGAGCCAGGCCCGGGATTGGGGCTCATCAGCCAGCGCCTGATGGCCGAGCCTCTGTCCTCGGGGCTCGGCTTGGCATAGCCCAAAAAGATGGCATGGGGCTGCCCTCCAGTGGACCCTCCACCTACAGGAGGGGCCGTAAGGGGTCGGTGCATTGTGGTATGGGTGATCAACGGCGACCTAACCCTCAGACAGATCAGTTGGCTTTCGGAACATAGAACATCACCTCACGTGGAAGGAAGGAGCCCGAGCTGGTGCGAGAGATGGAGCATTTCTGATTGGAGATAGTTGGGCTCACCTCTATGCACAGCCTGGGCCCTGGATCCCAACTTCTCGAGAGAAAGGCTGGACTGTCTTCCACTCTGGAGTTGCCTGTGAGGAGAGGCGACGAGCTGGAGTGGGCTTATTAATAGCCCCTTAGCTCTGCCGTCAGGTGTTCGAGTTTTCCCTGGTGAACGAGAGGGTTGCGTCCCTGCGTCTTCGGGCCGGGGACAGGTCTCTCACTGTTGTTTCAAACAGCATTGCAAAGTACCCAGCCTTCTTGGATGTTCTCGGGGCAACGACATTAGTGCTGGACCTCTGTGATTGGGAGGGACGGCCTCCCTGATCTGAACACGAGCTGTATTTTGTTGTTGGACTTCTGTGCCAGTCACAGTTTATCAACACCATTTTCAAACATAAGAGTGTCCATCAGTACACTTTTTGTTTTGTTTGAGTTTGTGATCGCATCATCTAACCTCCGTCTGCATGTCTTGGAGATAAGAGTGAAGAGAGGGGCTTAGCTGTCAACTGATCACCATCTGGTGGTGAGTCTGATCCACTGGCAGGGGAGGAAGCTGGACAGATGTGGCAGGCCCAAACAAATTGTGATGGTCTGCTGGGAACGTCTGGCAGAGCCCTGCATCACACAGATTTTCAATTCCTACCTCAGGGAGAACTTCAAACTGATCTTGAGGGAGGCTGGGGACCTGGATGGGGTTCAGAGGGGGAGAAAGAGGAGAAGGGGGTGAAGAGGTTGCATCCTCCAAAGCGGGAGTTCGTAAGGGTGCAAAAGTTGGTAACTAATGTGGATATTACTCAAGTGAGTGTTTAAAGTCTATGTATCTCATTAAGTTTAAAACAGACTCTTATTGTTTTGTATAGTCTATTTACAGTTTTCACCGGTAAGTATAATGAAGAGTTGTAACAATAAAAAGTCAGCTTTACTTCACCTTTGTCTTCTTTTGCTCCAGTTTAACTCGTTGTTTAGTTGGAGTTCCAACACTCTGTATAAGAGCATTACAGTACTCCTGACTTGTTAAGGAAAAGTCCATCTGCCTTAAAAAAAGATATCTGCAATCCTAGAGAAAGTTGAAATTGTCAATGAAGTGCAATGAATGGACAGTACATGCAGTTGCGAGCCATGTGTTCAGTGTCAACAAACTGCTGAATCTCTCAACTCCTTTTCTGACTGGTGATAGAGGTCCACTGATCGGCAACTTAGCACTCGGGTGGAAGACTGTGTTCAACAGATCACCACAGTCTCCTTTCAGCACTTCAGACTGTTGTTTCACGACATCATTGATCACCATGCACCATGCCATTCTTCACATTTGGATGTCCAGCCACGATGACTGGCCTAGTAGTCTTATGTCTGTGGTGATATAATCTCCAACCACTACCATCCTGGGAGTTGCTGCAGCAAAGGAGATTGCACAGATACTACTTCTACTACTACTATACTACTACTACTACTAGGTCGTCCTCAGACGAGCCTTCTATCGTCGTTTCCAGTCATCAAGATTCTCCATACATCTGGCCAGTTTGTTCGTGTTCCGAGCTCCGACGTCCTTCTTGAGTATGTCCACATATGTTAGTGTGGGACGTCCTCTTGACCGGCGCCCGTGTGTTGGTTCCCACAGCACAGTTTTACCGGCTGGCAGCTCTCGGTGCCTTTGGCAATGTCCTGCTAGTCTCTTTCTCCTTATAGCAATCTTCTCGCTCACCCTCAGCACTCCCTCATAGAGAATTGTGTTGGCTACATGTTCGCTCTTGCTGATGTTAAGCACTGCACGCAGCATCCTGTTGTAGCACCCGTCCAGGGACTTCTCAAGGGTTGGCTTCAGGGTCCGGCATTCACTGCCATAGGGGAGAACGGACTCCACTGTTGCGTAGAAGAAGCTGAGTTTGATTTGGCGGGGGAGGTTGGAGTTCCATACACTGGTCAGCCGTTCAGGGCCCTCCATGCAAGTGCCTTCCTCACTTTTATATCTTGCCCAGTTGAGCACAGTGCCTCCTGTTGTTGTCAGAGGTTGATGTTCTGGTGGAATGTTGTACGTGATGACCCACCCTGATCAGTAGTTCCTGTGCTTGTTCCACATTGTCAGAGAGCAGGCTGATGTTGTTCGCATAGTCAAGGTCTGTGAGGACCACTGTGGGGTGTCGTCTTGACCTCCTTGGAGGTAGTGTGAAGCCAAGTTCCTGCTCTCGCCCACTGATTGCTTTCCTTAGCGCATAATCAAGGACTATGATGAAGAGGAATGGGACTAGTGTGTCCCCTTGCATAACTTCAGCCCGGATGTTAAATTCTTTGCTGTTGCCGTCTGGGGTCACCACCTTGGCCCTTGTTCCTGCATACATGGTCGCTATAGCTCGGAGTAGGTTGGGAGGAATACCGTATGCTTTCAGGATCTTCACCATCATGCTACGGTGGATCGAGTCAAATGCCTTTTTGAAATCAATTAAGCACAGGACTGCAGTCAGGTTGTCCTTCTTCACCTCCACAATTATTTGCCTGAGTGCCAAGATCTGGGATGTTATAGTTCTCCCTTCCTGGAAGCCACTCTGGTTCTC
>OMPJ01041404.1:0-33738 GCA_900312935.1 Carapus acus
GTTTTGTCTCCCGCTTCAACATAGGGTGTAGATCACGGCACAGATCCACCAGTATATGTTTTGGGAAGCGGTACCTGCCGAGGAGGAACTCTGTGCTCTCCGCGAACACATCTGCGCGCTCTCTGAAAACGCGCTCCCTGCGTAGCGCACGGTGCTCTAAATCCTCAAGCAGCGCCAGCCAGGCCATGGTGCGTTTAAAGTGTTTATAGCGGGTTCTGTCACAGCTACTTTGTATAGCTTGTCACACCAATTACTCAACGCATCTGCTTCTAATTGAAAATTTTCTTTCCTTCCTCCCCTGCTTCATTCATTCATTCATTCATTCATTCATTCATTCATTAGAGGGAACGGGAACCGGTGAGGAGTTTGAGATCGCTCGACACGATCGCTCTATTTGTAGTCTCACCGTTCTACCACTGGATGTTGTGCTTACGCATGGTCAGAGGCATGCGTAGGTTTACACACGTTTCTACGCACATGTTCGAATTGGTAAATGTCATACTTTGTCTTAGAATGTGCGTACGCACTACTTGCGCACTTTTACGTGCGCACGCACGGTTGATAAATGAGGCCCCAGGAAGCTGGGGAGCGGTGGTCTGCTCGGAAGAACCTTAAGCCTGGAATGGAGCCCGCCTCTCTTGCCGCACTTGTGTCGCCGTACCCTCAGTGCTCTCTGCGGGTCTGCATCGGTCTGTGAGGCTGATGTCTCATGGTCCTCCTGGGGGTGATGATTGTCGCTATTATCATTGCCGTGATTGATGCCGAGTGACCGGATAAGTTCCTGCGGAACTTATTCTGTAAAGTTCGCACTGTGCGGAGCAATATCTAAAAGGTCTGCTGTATGTAAGCATTGCACGACAGGTGAAGATGGCAAAAATAAAAGAATTGAAAGAAAAAAACGCAGTAAAAGATAAAATGACCGGGAGAAAGATAAAACAACGCTGCCTCCCGGTGCTAATGGAAATGTGAGCTAGTCCGTGGGCCATGGCCTTAGATGCAGCACCGATGTTCCCACTATTTTTTCTGTTTGAGTGTCTGAGCAACACACAAACTTCCTGAGCAGCATTTACACCACCTCAACTCTCTTACCTCTACCGCACCGCTAGCAACATGCTAAGCCACACGCTGGGATAGTGGGAGTAGTGCACAGTTGTTCAAGCACGCAGTTTAGAGTGAACATTGTGTGGGACTATGATCCCGTTGGACACCAAACTGGTGTGTTTGGTGTCAGAAGCTAAATTTAACAGAAGCTAAATTAAGACGGGGTCAATCAGCTACTATGGGAGGGGACTGGCTGACTATACTATCAAATGGCTAACATTCCATTGCACGGAGCAGAGTCTCTATATCAATTAGCGTTGCCTATATACACTACAAATAAAGTACATTTGTTGCATGTATTATTATCGCTAAAAGAGGCAGAGGAGTAACTACGTACATTGAGAGAGGGAGCAGGAGAGGAAGAGGGAGAGAGAGAAGCCGTTGCTAATTCATAAGGTTAGCCTTGGTCAGTGGTTTACCTTCACCACCTACTGTGGTGATATACTGTAGACACCTTTCAACAGTTTACCTGAGAAGTTTTTCTAAAAGAGATCTACAACTCTACTGCAAATGTCCCTCTGATGGATGGGCAAAACAACCTTTGAGCAGCTTTACCAGCTCACGTGTAAGGGAGCAATTTCTCAGCACATATTAAGCATACTGGCAAACCACTCTTGTCAGCACTGAGAGTAAAGCAATCTTATGTTTTTTTGTATATTTTTGAAGTAATATGACACCATTTTCTTCATTATTTTTGATTCACAATGCTCAAATACCCTTGTTGTTGTGTAGCTGAAGAGATGGTAGCCATTGTTTTTACATTTTTCAAAAGAAATCAAAGAAAATTTGCCAAATCATATCAGAGATATCATATATTCTTGCTGGGAGCCAAGGCTCAGGGTATCAGCCACTAGCACTATCAAACTGATCTCCATCACCAGTGACATAGTGGACTCAAATTGAGATATTACCTTTAGTAGCATTAAGCAGATGCTACTAAAGGTGCAGATGATTTCGGATTCTCATCTCTGAGAGACTGCCTGTACTCTTTTTTCCGCTCTTGGTAATGCATGTACAGTATGTATGCATAGCAAGAGGGTTCCCTGTTCCATTTTTTGCAGAGTTTGCAGGTTCTCCCTGTGTATGTGTGGGTACTCCTGCTCTCCCCCATCACCAAAAACATGATTGATACTTAAATATCCCAATGAGTGAGTGTGAGTGTTACTGGTTGTCTGTCCCTATCTGACCCTCTGATGGAATGGCCAACGTTGCCCTGATGAGATCAGGGACAAGCCACAGTAGACCCCCACAAGTCCAGATAATGAATGAATGAATGAATGAACACACTTTCATATTCGCACACAATGTATGTTTGTTATTAGTTTGTTAATCATTAATATAATTGTTATCTATTCATCCTCTCCATCATTTATGCAATAAAATAATAGTGGCGTTGCAACAGACTTTTGAATGGAAAAAAATGTTTCTGATTCTGATTACAATCTGACTTTGTGACAGAGTAACAGAGTTGATTTTAGATGCAAAGTCAAGGGCAATCAAGATAGGCATGCAGACCTGGGGACACATGCTTGTGCACACACTACAAGACATTCACACACAATTTGCTTGCCTCAGGGCTTGAAACAGAAGACCAAAGCTCCACTTAACCTCTCTAAATCCTCCTACAGTGAAAATATCCTAGTGTCGTCACTATGGGGCATTCCTCAGCACATCAGGGACTCTGTGCTAATCGTGCCCACATGGGAACAGTTATTGATGGGATCTTTATGCATTACCTCAGGTCTTGATTATTGTTTGTAAAGATTAATTTTGAGGGGAGGCCAATACAGAGACAAAGTGTCAGATTTCACAGAATTATCTTGTGAAAACATTGTGACTGGCTCGACGCAAACATTTTGAACAGTATCTGACCCAAACTACCCCTCCCTGCTCTCCAGCAGCCATACCAACCAGCAGCCTCCATCCAGACGCTCAAAATGAACGAATTCCACAGTGGTTATTTACCATTATATTGTACGCCAATAATCAGTGGTAGAACTTTTTAACTATGTGTATTTGAACAGTGGCACATTTTTGATCATATTTACATAAAAACTTTATGTGTTGTGTCTTGTAATTTCAATTTTAGTGGCAGATTAATCGATTTCTTTTGCAAACTGGTTATTCTTGAAGAAGAATAATCATCTCGCATCTTTTTTGTTGTTGTCCAGGTGCAGCACTGCTTGTGAATGTCCGGGGTATAACTGTTAATGTGGACCCGATCTTCTGCGCATGGTTGTTTCAGCCATCACATCGAGGGACCACCAGACAACAGCATCATGTACGAGATCCCTCCACTTACAGTTTTTGTGAGACATACTCTATCAGTCAAAAGTTTAATTGATAACAGAATTTTATTAAGGAAGAAGCAATTTATTGTCTTGGTGTACTTTGAAACTAAAGCATAGAACAAATAAACAATTGAAAGTAAAATAAATCATGGAATCAATTTAGACACCAGAATGTATTAACTTCTGACTCATGAAAGTAGCCACCTTTAGAAGATAAAGCACCTGAGCACATTTGGTTTGTTTCTTTGTTTTGTTTTCCACCTCTGGCAACTCACCACTTACCTGTGTACCATTTTGAGCTGTTGATTGGACTAGATTGAACTGCTTGTATTTCAACAACTAACTCAAAAATGTTGAGTGTTCTTAAACTTTTGACCTCTGGTGTATGTCATTTCCCTGATGGGCACCTAAGATTTGTGTTTCACACACCTTCCGACAAGAATATCAGGAGTGGGCAAACTGGGGCCCACATGTGGCCTAATCATTACACTGCCATTACACTCTAATGGCTGTTGGCAAGGAGCTACAGTACCCAAGCCCTCCAGTAAATGACACTCTCAAAATACCATTGACCTTTGGTGAAGTTAAATTGGTTGTCACCCTACTTGTAGCCCCCATGCCCTGCATTCATTGCTGGCCCATTCATTTGATTGTGAAGCACATTGTGGCTCCTCCAGCAGAAAATGCCTTTTACTGCTTTTGCTCTAAAAAGCAAACAGTTTACAGATGTAAAAATGCTTTTTGAAACAGATTGTGTTTGCACAGTACTGTATTTGGACAGTATTGTGTATACACAGTGCTGTTCAAACACAGATATTGTTCTCGAGGATATTGAATAGAGTATGGAATTTGAATTGAAAAAAACTGCATCGAAGTGCATTTTCTGCAATGTTTTCCCCTGCTTTTTTCTTCTCTGCACATTGACCTGTATATGTTTACATCTGTTCTACTGCCACGGCTGCATTATTATGCACTGTTGGTGGATGTTTCTCTGTGGATGTTATCTTAAAATTTAAGGTAAAAATCGCCACCCAGCAGTACGTCTTCATGCTGAGAGGGAGTTGTACAGATGCATCGTCTGCTTTAAGAATGCTGATAGAGAGGTACAGAGACAGTCAGATGAGAGGGAGTCGCACTGTTATCTTTGTGCATCAAAGAAAAGTATGGGGCTTACCAAGAGAGGAACTGTGGAAATCCATCCATCCATCCATTTTCTTCTACTCCTCCGGGGCCGGGTTGTGGGGGCAGCAGTCTCAGAAGGAAAGCCCAGACTTCCCTCTCCCCTTAAACATCCTCCAGCTCCTCTGGGGTGACCCCGAGGCTTTTCCCAGGCCAGCTGGGAGACAGCATGTCCTGTCTTCCTCGGGACCTCTTCCCAGTGGGACATGCCTAGAGCAATTCCCTCGGAAGGCGTCCAGGAGGCATCCGGAAGAGATGCCCAAGCCACCTCAACTGGCTCCTCTCGATGTGGAGGAAGAGCAGCTCTACTTTGACATCCTCCGGGTGACAGAACTCCACATCCTATCTCGTAGACTGAGGAAGCTCATTTCGGCCCCTTGTATCAACATCTTGTCCCAAAGTTCATGACCATAGGTGAGTGGAGGGACGTAGATGGACCGGTAAATAGAGAGCTTTGCCTTCCAGCTCAGCTCCTTCTTCACAACGACAGACCGGTACTTTGACCACATTACTGCTGTCGATCTCCTGTTCCATTCTACCCCCACTCATGAACAGGACCCCACGATACTTTAACTCCTCCACTTGAGGCAGGATCTCGTCTGTGATCTGGAGGGTGCAAACCACCTTTTTCCGGTGGAGAACCAGATTTACAGATTTAGAGGTGCTGATTCTCATTTCGGCCATCTTACACTTGGCTGCAACCCCACATGCTGGGGGTCCTGGTCTGAGGGCACCAACAGGACAACATCATCCGCAAAAAGCAGTGATGAGATCCTGTGGTTTCCAAACTGGATCTTCCCGGCCCCAGGCTCCGCCTAGAAATCCTGTCCTTATAAATAATGAACGGGACCAGTGACAAAGGGCAGCCCTGCCAGAGGCCAACATGTACAGGAAAGATGTCTGACTTACTGCCAGCAATGCGAACCAAGCTCCTGCTACGGTTGTATAGAGACCGCACAGCCCTTAGTAAGTGGCCATGGACTCAATACTCCTGGAGGACCCCCCCACAGAGGAACCCGGTCAAATACCTTCTTTAAGTCCACAAAGCACATGTGGACTGGTTGGGCAAAGTCCCATGATCCTTCCAGCACTCTGCGGAGAGTGTAGAGCTGGTCCAGTGTTCCACGGCCAGGATAGAACCTGCGTTGTTCCTCCTGGATTTGAGGTTCGACTATTGGCTGCATTCTCCTCTCCAGTACCCTAGAATAGACTTTCCCAGGGAGGCTGAGGAGTGCGATCCCTCTGTAATTGGAACACACCTTCTGCTCCCCCTTCTTAAACAGAGTGACCACCACCCCGGTCTGCCAGTCCAAGGGCACTGTCCCCGACTGCAATGCGATGGGGTTTTTTTTTTCAGGAATCAGGAATTTTCTTATTGTCATTACAGCAATTGAATTGTGTAATGAAACTAAGGTGCTGCATTCCGGTGTAAATATTTCAATAGAGAAAGAAGAAGAGGAAAGAAAGAGAGTTTCTATAGAGACAAAATATAAACACACAATACGTACATTATAAATATTGATATACCATTATAAATATCCGTATAGATAACAATATAATAAAAATAGCAGCGCAGATGGGGTGTGAATGTTTGAGCTGACTGGAATAGTGTCGAAGCCTAAATGTAAATGTAAATGCTTAACACTGACCGGAGTGTTTTTCTGTAAACTGTTCTGTTTTGATACTATTCAGGTGACTTATGGCAGCTGGGTAAAAGCTGTTCTTAAGTCTATTTGTCCAAGATTTGATAGCCCTAAAACGCCTGCCTGAGGGCAGACATTCAGACAGTCCATGTGCCGAGTGTGACGGGTCCTGAAGGATCCTTTTTGCCTTTCTCCTGCAATGGAAACTGTAGAGTTCTTGTAGTGAGAGGAGAGGGCTGCCAGTCATCCTCTGGGCAGTCAGGATTATACCCTGGAGTTCCTTCCTCTGCGCCACTGTGCTGTTGGAGAACCATGCACAGAGGCAGTAGGTGAGGATGCTCTCTACCGTGCAGCGATAGAAGGATTTCAGAAGTTTCTCTGAGATGTTGTATCCCCTGAGAACACTCAGGAAATAGTCTCCTGAGCCTTCTTCACCAGTTCAGTAGTGTGAGTTCCCCAGGTCAGATCCTCCCTGATGTTGACTCCCAGGAATTGGGAATCAGAGACCCTCTCCACACAATTTTCATCAATCAGAAGGAGCATGATGTTGTGGGTCCTCCTCCTGAGATCAACAACAAGTTCCTTGGTTTTGTCCGTTTTCAGGCGCAGGTTGTTGTTTCAGCACCATTCCGACAGCCGCTCCACTTCATCCCTGTAGGATGACTCATCATCTCCAGCGATGAGCCCCACTACTGGGATGTCATCAGCAAACTTGATGATGGTGTTGCTGTGATGGGTGGAGGTGCAGTCGTGGGTGTAGAGTAGGGGGCTCCGCACACAGCCCTGAGGTGAGCCTGTGATGAGGCTGATGGCTGTGGAGAGGTCCCGGCCTACTTTGACTCTCTGGATGAGTTGGGAGGGGAAGTCCTTGATCCAAAGGCAGGTGAGGTACGGGAGACCAATGTCCATTTAGTTTGGTCACCAGCTTGTGGGGGAGGATGGTATTGAAGGCAGAGCTGAAGTCTATGAAGAGCAGCCGTGCGTAGCTCCCCTGCTGTTCCAGATGAGAAAGAACAGCATGGAGAGGCGTTGCCACTGCGTCTTCAGTAGACCCGTTTGCTCTATAGGCAAACTGGTGTGGATCAAACGTGGGCGGGATGAATGACCTGATGTGCTTTTTGACAAGCTTCTCAAAGCACTTCATCACTATGGGGGTCAGTGCAACTGGTCTGAAGTCATTAAGACTGCCGGGGGATTGTTTTTTCGGAAGAGGCACAATAGTGGAGGACTTTAGACAGGGTTGGACCATGGACTGGCGCAGAGACAAACAACAGTCAAACAAAGTCGTTGTTGAAGGATAAGTGAAACATAACGCCCTTGTGATCTGACAACAACAAGTCCACCGTGTGGACATCGCTAACAGTGAGACCGATAGTGAAGACAAGGTCCAGTGTGTTGCCTTTCTCGTGAGTCGGACTAGACACATGCTTGGTGAAATGGAAGGAGTCTGTGAGATTGAGAGTCAACAGCAAAAGTATCCGCGCTCTTATTTACAAGGATGTTAAAGTCCCCAAGCATCAGGATTCTCTCGCAACTGAAAAATAGATGCCAGAAAGTCGCCAAACTCCGCTAGGAACAACCCGTTTTTGCCTGGAGGCCGGTAAACTAGAACACAGAAAGAGGGATTTGTGCGGCCAACCTTGTTTATGAGGACTTCAAACGAGGAGTAGGCTTTGCAGCCTGTCGTCCGTGTGAGGAAGCTCTTTCGGTGGATGGAGGCGAGACCCCCGCCAGAGCCAGTCGGCCTCGGGGCACAGGCGAAGGAGCAGTCCGGTGGGCAGAGTTCACTGAGTGAGGAGAACTCATCTGTCTTTTGCCAGGTCTCTGTGATCTGAAGAAAGTCCAGCTGACTTGAGACAAACGGATCATTTAAAACAAATGATTTGTTTCTGATTGATCTGGCGTTAATCAGCCCAAAAGCGATGCGGTCCGATCCAGCTCTGCCGAAGTGTGAGGCTTGAGGAAGGGGCCGCAACCATCTGGAAAATGACCCCCTCTTCGATCGCTCGTCTCCGGGTTGTCACTCCACACTCAGGGGCGAGACGTAAGGAACTCCCTCAGACGCGGGCACTGCAGGCAATGTCGTGAGGGCTCGCCGATTGGACACCGGTGCGAACGCCGGTAGATGCGCCGTTGACGCCGGGAGGATGGGTCGTAGGCATGCCAGCCTCCAGCAATAGCCATCCGTCTTGGAGATGGCATGAAGCGTGGACAGGGAGCGGTCTTTGGTTTGTTGACGGCGCTTTACCGCGACTCCTGCCCGTCTACTCCTTCGTCTGGACTTCCTTGGCCGGGTGCAGGTGCAGGAGGGCATCCAGATGACTCCGGGTATTTTGCGGTGCAATTGACGGAGGGAGCTCCACCGTTCGGATCGATGAGACAGCGAACTCAGCACTGATGCACGGATGTTAAACAAGGTATGAAAATCATACATAATCACCGTACTAGCACTGTTCACACAAAGTAATGAACCAACAAAGGACAGAGCAAACAAACCTAGGAACCAGCTCTGACAGCCTGCTGCCGGCATAGGCGCGACCATCTTGCTGTAGCGGAAGTGAGCGAGTGAACACTTGTAGAAGCATGAATGAGTCGATGGCCCGCAGTGTGCGTCTCACCTCTTGCTCTTCTACCCTGAAAAGTGAGGTCGTTGGTCATATGATGGGCTCTGGAGGAATTCCACCTCGAACCTGGCAAAGTGGTAGTTGAGGTCCTCTGCCAGGGCTGCATCGCCTCCCACAGCACCATGGTCGGTCCACGATTTGCAGAGGCGTGTCAGCCATGACGGCCCTGCAATATCCATAGACTTGCGGTACTCAGGGCGGATCTTGCCTCCGTGGAGCTTTTTAACCACCTCGGTGACTTCAGCTTGGGTGATGAGCGAGTCCACTCCCGGGTCCTCCGCCTCTACCTCCTCTATGGAACACATGTCAGTGGGATTGAGGAGATCCTCAACAAGATTGGCACGAGGTGACAGTTGATCAACTGTGGCAACCCCAAATGGAACAGTCAGAGCAAGTAGAACGACAATGGGGGTTTGGGCAGCATATGTCCTGAGGGGCAATTCGAGATGAAGAAAAATTATAAAATTTGTGGATAGCCTTTGACATACAAATTAGGTTTGTATGTGAGGATATGAATTTATTATTTAATATTTCATTTAATATTTGTGAAAACCATTATATTTATAAGTTAACCATTTCCTAGGGGTTTATGCATTTATTACCAAGCATTGCCAAAGTATTGTGACCTTCGTGGTTCATACTATTATCATGATATCATTGCAGGCTCTGGGTGCAGTTTCATCGGCCAAGAGGAGAGAGGATGAGATGTCCACTGGGAGCACTTCATTTGCCAAACAAACTTCCAATCAGGCCTCAGACTATGCCAGCAGTCCGGTCAAAACCAAGACAATGACAGGTACGCTATATTTTGTCCTAGCTTGGAATAATTGAACATCTGCCAAGATGATCAGAGCAATGCAGTCTCATTTCTTTTCAACACATTAGGAGCCTTTCCAGCATCTAATACACATTTGAGCTCTTCAATTGAATTGGATTGGATTGGATTGATTGTCTGGTTTGTCTGTGACAGTTTAATGGATGATGTCATGCACTTGTGATATCATTCAAGAAGATGATACTGTGTAGGCGATAGTGGGTTAACTTGGTACAATATAAAAATGTCTCCAAATGGAGTTACTGTAGTATAGCCTCAGTCCAACAGCCAACATTAGGACAATGAAATTTCACCCATTTCAAAGGACTGCACTTTCTCTACTTCCTGATTCTGTTTTTCCATACCTTCATTAATAAGTCAGCTCGTCAAGAATGTACAGCCAAGCAGTGCCTGAGATGTCGGTGTGTTTCAGCTCTTGCTGTGTCTTTTCCTACACTTTGCCTTAATTTGGAGTTGCTCGTGGGATGAGATTCTCCACAGTTGTGCGGACACCCACAAGCTCTTACCTGCATCACCGAGTATTTGGTTCATGTCATTGCAGCACCTAGGTACAATAACATTTCATTTTCAATTCAATTCAATCTGGTTCAATTCAATTCATTTTTATTTTCAAAGTCCCACATCAAAACAGGAGTTATCTCAAAGTGCTCCCAAAGTTGGAGCCTGCAGAGCTCCTCAATAATTAAACATTCAAATTCTATAAGATAAACACACAGAGACGCAACATATCCCCCATCAGCAGCAGTGGCGAGGAAAATCTCGTCTTCAACGGGAAGAAATCTTGGGTAAGCCATGCTGCAGGTGGGTAGCCATCTCCCTTGACTGGTTTGGTTTAAAGAGACAGTGAGAGAGACATAGACAAAGACAGGTATAGAGATGGACAACAGCAGATGCACAGCATGCCAATGAGGAGCAGGACCTGGATGTTTGGCGGTCCGTCATCACTCGTCGTGTTCCAACTGCGGTTTCACAAGACACAAAGACTGTGGGGAAGATGCCCAATTAATAACATGCACAAATGAGACATGTATGCTGGTCAGGGACAGAGGAAGAGGAGAGAAAAGCCCCGTGCATCAGGAGAAATCCTTGGGCAGTCTAATTCTAGCAGCATTGCTTGGTCTAAAAGTAAGCTTAATCAAAAAGCCTTTAGCTCAGTCTTAAAAGTAGTGAGGGTCGTGGACTGAAACTGGACTGTGGTTACACGGGAGAGGAACCTGATAAAGGCCCTGCAATGGGCTCTCTCCCATTCTGCTATTGATAATTGTAGGAATCACAGGTAACCCTGCATTTGCAGTGCTTTGTTTGGATGGTAAGGCATCTTTAGCTCTTAAAGATGTGATGGTGACTGATCATTTACCACCTTGTAGGTGAGGATAAGAAGTTCAAATTCTGCTCTCGATCTTATAGGCAGCCAGTGCAGAGAAGTTAACACAAGAGAAATGTGATCCGTTTTCTCAGGTTCTGTCAATATACGTGGCGCAGCATTCTAGTTTGAGAGGCAGCTGGATAGTGCAGTGGTTAAGACCACTGACTGTGATGCGGGAGACAGGGGTTCAAATCCCAGTCAGGGTGAACATCCAGTAAGGTCCTTAGGCAAGACCCCTAATGCTGACACGCCAACCTGCATGGCGCCCCTCGAGGTGACGTGTTTGCTAGCCCTGTGCTTGTTCTCTACGTGCAGGGCAGCAAGTAAGAATCTCATTGTGCAGGGAAACTTGTTTCTATATACTGTGCATGTGACAAAAAATGAATTATAATCATTATTATGCGTCTTGTTTCTACAACCCGATGATTAAGAATCGCAGAAATCCAGCTTGGAAGTAACAAAAGCATGAAACAGTTTTTCAACATTTTTCAGTGACAGTGACAGCCTTACCTGAGCGATATCATGTGAATGAAAGAAGGTAGTTCTTGACATTTTAGATTCAAAGCTTTATTGTCATATGTAAAGCATAGAAACAAGTTTCCCTGCACAATGAAAATCTTACTTTGTCGCCCTGCACCGGATATCTTGTGTAAAGAAGCATAAGATAATAAATGGATAAAGCCTCGCTAGCGCTAGCATAGCCATATGCGTCTGTGGCCTTGCTCGTGCGCCGGCCCCTGCAGCCTCACTCTTGCTTCCCCTCCACTCGCTGTCTCCGTCGTCTGCCCGCGGGGATGACGATCCACGGGGCGCAGAGACTCCGCGCTATGTCTGCTGGTGGGTTGTGGGAGAGGAGAAACTCTGTGGACACACTTCTCTCTCTACGGAACCGATGTTGAGTGGTTCATGCAGGCTGTAGATATTATTGGCCCAGCAGAATGTAGGGGAATTCGTCTAATGTGCACATTAACTGACAGATATTAATTGAAGATGACTCCCAGATTTTTTACGGCGGTGCTGAAAACCAAGGTGAATCCATCCAAAGAAGCAATATCATTACACAGCAATTTTCTTCTGTGATCAGGGAAAACAACAATAACTTCAGTTTTATCTGAGTTGAGCAACAGAAAGTTATGATCATCCACGTTTTTATGTCCCCCAAAGCAAGACTGAAATTGCTGTTTCATCAGGCTTCACTAATAAATTCAGTTGTGAATCATCAGTGTTCGTGTTGGGTATTGATGAGAACCTCACGATCGATTAGATCTCGATTCAATTTGATTATCCGTCAGGTTTTGATTTAAATGCTTCAATATCTTTTAGTAAGAAGTAGAAATACACAAATAATAAAAAGTACCTGTTGGCAATTTTTAATTATTCATTTTCATGCCCACAATAACACATGTGATATGTTACTTACTTCAGAGTACCTTTGAGCAATAAACCATCTTGAAAAGAAAACATTAGCAGGAAGCACCACTACAACACTATGACAGCTCGCTTGAGCATATGTAGTAAAAACGTAAAAAACCTGACATTTCTGTATCAAAATGAAAAATTTGATGCGTGTAACTAAAAAAATGTATTTTCTTTCGCAAATTGTGCTATGGCTCATGGTCATGTGTTTCGGAGTTGGTATTGCACAGCGTAGTTCAAGAGTTTCCAACATCTTCCTAAAACCTTAATTTTCCACGACACTGTGGCAGGAGAGGCAAGCGCAATTCGTGGCAGCAGCATCTAGTTGTGGCAGCTTCCGGTGGCATGCCACAAAACAGTGGCAGCTTCCATGCAGATACTGTGGCACCTGCCAGTGGTGCCGCAGCGGCTGACGTGCACCTGCCAGATGCCGAGGCACACATCTACCGACTTGCCAATCGGACTGTGGTTTTCGGTCAGACGAAGGGGCGATATAACGTGACGCTCAACGCCTTCAGCAGGCGTCTGACCGTTCCTGATGCCACTTTGGAGGACATCCACACGTACTGTATGTCTGCTGAGCCCTCGAAATAAATTAATCTCAGACGGGGCACCGTTGTGGTGTTAGAAGGTATCAGTCAACCTCCCCAACGGCAGGATTTGTGCTGGACATATTCAGGGGAGTGATGGGTGCAAAAGGGTAAATTAGCAATATGTCGTTTTCTGGATTCAGCAGGCGTCTGACTGTTGCCACTGATTTGTGGCATGCCACCGGAAGCTGCCACAAGTGCTCTGTGTGTCCTCCCTCATTTTATTGTTACTTCTTAATCACTGTGATGACATTGTTTTTTCATGATTCAGCAGAAAAGAATATCATGTAGACATAGTGTCGGGAACCTTCAGTTTTGGAGCATCATGACCCAAGAATATCTGGTGCCCTATCTAGGTATACTGGTGATCTGTATGGTTAAACAAGGCTGTGTGTGCGTAAAGGATGTCCTTCAATGATTAGGTTCCTCACTCTATATGACAGTCATGGAAAATTACTCGATAATATGCATGAATAATATAACTGAAGGTCTTTACAAATGAGGACAACCACAAACTCTGTTAATTAGAGAACGGACAGAGCTTGGCGACAGTTTGCTGACAAATGCTTTGTCAAGTTGGTCTGTTTCGGGTTCCCATGGGTTGTTGTAGAGCATTGACATGGTGTTGGTTTAAGTGGCCCCTTAAGTTTTTTGTGTTTCTCTTGTACTTTGATTCTGCTCAGCACAAGTTACTCACTACCTTACTTTTGTCTTCTTTGTATGTTCCGGATTTGTATGGGAATTGAAAGTGACTCCACACATCTGATCTTTTTCCACCGCTTGCTTGCCTGCAGGTTTCGTCCATAAAACGCGATTCACAAGATGTGGCGCACAGTGGCCTCACTGGCCAGGAGGTGAATTGACTCAGAGGGATTGCTTAATCTGTATCAAATCAAGGGGGATATAATTTTCGATGCATCGATTCTTCGATATTTTTACCCACCCGCAGTCAGCATTACAATGAAAGTTGATGAGAGTATTTTCTGATGACACCACCTAGAGGAAGCATATCGTAGGATGAACTGAATTGGTCTGAGTACGAAACCTTGCGGAACTCAATGTCAAACCCGTATGTGCTCAGAAGACGTGTCATTAACATGTACAAACGGAAATCTGTCTGACAGATATGATATAAACCAGCATAAAGCAGTTCCTTTAATGCAGATGCTGATCAGATCGTCAAGCCTCAGTAGAGGGATCTGATGGTGGATGAATTTAGTTCTTTCTCGCAGGGGCATTCATAGTTCCTGAGAGCTGCAGTAACTACTAATATTTATCAGTTAATTAGTTACACTTGTCAGTTAGTCATTTAGTTAGTTACTACCACAAACCAACTACTGGCTGTCAGTATAGTAGCAGCCTCATACCACAGAGGTTGGAGGCATCTCAGACAGATGAAGTTGCCAGACTATCCTGACGTGAAAGCGAGCTTACTCTCATCTGCTGCTGTTTAAGGCTGTGCAGCTTCAGTCAAGCGCCATTCATTTTATGCACTTTTGTGATGTTCACCACATGAGATATGAAATTTTCTAAGGTGATTTCATTTTTCAATTTTATTGAATACAATTTTATTTGTGTAATACAACTGACATTATCCAGACATTAAAACTGTATAACATTCACACACAGAGACCCAACATTATGTACCTTGATACATAAAAGAAATACTTGAAATATAAATTATACCTGGATCAATAGATGAGCTCATATATCAACTGTTCAGTGTCTGGATGCAAATAGTTGATTGTAGTGTGACCCAAATTGTGCCACCTGTCGATCTCATCTAGTGTTGACCCTTCTCCTGTGCCCTCATTCCTGAAGGGGCCTGACCGACATACCTGACACTTAAATGAAACAGGGTGAAGATCTTTCATTGGCGCTATAAAATTGAAAATTTGCAAGGATATGTTTTTTTTGGTTTTGTTGTTTCTCTGCTGACTCCAACAATTTATAGCCATTGAATTGAGCAAAATTACATTCTGATTAAAGTTAGTCCATTGATTTTAGTCTTTTGATACTAAGGTTCATTAATCCTCCTTATATTACCTATTGATGTCTCGGGCGGCTTTTTATTAATGTTCAATATAGATTTATATTGCAGTTGTCCCTGGTACATTGCAGCTGGTCAAAATTCAGATTTTCTTAGAATTGGATGATTTCTGTCGAAACAAAAGCATTCTCTAAAAAATAGTCAATGAATGATAAAAAAAGAAATTCAGTACAGTAACATACATGAGATAACACAGTGAAAATACAATCCAGTCCCAACACTGTAGCTTTTGGCACCATGTGCTGTTCAGTTCACTCTACACACATTTTCTTTATCTTTATCAGCATCTTTATCTGTCTTGTGTAGCGTTGTATCAGGTTTTTGTGTCAAATTGTTATTTCACTGAAACTATGATGCTGCCCAAATGTCCTTCACCTTCTCAACAATAAATGAACAATACTGTACCATACCCTGATGATTCACGTAAACCAATTCTATTTCTCCTTTACTGATTTTCACCTATATTGGGTTGCCCTACAACGTAATGACTGCGATAGGTGAGGGATTACTGTATCCCTCAAATAACTTTTCATTGTAAACCATACTAAACCATGCAACCATTTGTCTGCTTACTTTTATCAGACTTCCTGAAGTGTCTTTCTAACAAATTAAATCACGTAAGAGGCATTAGTTTGCCCCCAAAATAGAAGAGTAAGTTCTTTCAATAGCCCCATCCCTGCCCCTGCACACAGCTGTTACAAGAATAAACAACACTTCAAATCACTGTAAACTAGGGATGTCCGATATTGGCTTTTTTGCCGATATCCTATATGCCGATATTGTCCAACTCTCAATTACCGATACCGATAAAAAGCCGATACCGATATTACATTTTTATGCTAATATTGGGTTGATAATATCGGTGGGCCGATGTTATCAGACATCTCTACTGTAAACCATTAAAAACCTAGCAGGATTCTATAAAATGGGAATATTTATAAGTGTGCCTGCTTTTATGTTTTGAGTTTCTCAACAACTCATCATTTACTTAATTTGAACCATTGTTATTTTCTTACACATTAAGCGTGGAGTGTTCATTATCCCGAGTATGGAATTTGTATTTTGCAATAGTATAGCAGTTAGTACGATGTGTTAGCAAGTGAGGCCGTAACCCCTGTCTCATAGGAAAGGTTCACTATATCTTGTTAAAATCTTATTGGTGTTGTAAAGTGGGGAGGATATGGACAACTTCTCCTCCAACTTGCTGGTCCCTTCACAGGTATCCAACCAATTCCTTTGATTTAGAGACAGACACATACTGTAGATCGACAGTCAGAGATAAAATGATGGACCATGAATGTGAACACACACATATACAATGAGTGGAGTGCATACAGTGAACACATTAACTGTGGGCAATCATCTACTGTATGCATTGTTGGTGTTACCTGGGGCACTCTCCAGATTTCAACTGACCACCCTCTGGTCCCCAAGTAGTAAATTGCTTTGTCTCTGCCATCGAGGACAAGCACATTGAATGAGAAAATGTGTATATGGTGTGACAGCTGTCACCAGTAGTACTACCAGGCATACTGCTTGTGATACTGTTGCCCCACAAGTGGAACAGCTCAATAGTTTCACTTTGCCACTATTAATACAATACTTCTGGACAAATACAAGTCACTTTTGTGTGAAAAACACTATTCTGGGCCATCATTTCTGCAGATTTCTTTTGTGCATGACCAGTAATTCTTTTGCTTTTTTAAAATTTGTTTTGCCATAGTAACTTGAATGCAGAGAAAATTTATGGCACACCCCTCCTGGCACAGCCCATGGTATTTCATAAATATGTGCACAAACAACAACAACAAGAATTTTGGCACAATGAAATTATGGCGTGGCTCCAGTTCAGTCACGTGCTGACACAGTATGGGCCCATTTACATTAAACCTATCAACAGAATTGAGTTAGTGTGACTGTGCAAATAGCAAGGGAACACATGTTGTGTGCAGTAGCATTGGGGCAGCAGCAGGAGTACGGGACAGTACAGATAGTATAGGTTACACTTATGCAGTGTGCAGCAGCATAGGGTTTAAGTGTCTTGTGCGTTGTAATCGGGTGTGTGTGCAGCATGGGGGCTGTCTTTGTGTGTTGTACTTGGGTGTGTGCATCTTTAGGCTCTCTGCCGTGGAATGAGGTGACTTCTGTGTTGACTCGAGTTTAGCACAGTGACAGACTGGGGAAAGAAGGAGTCCCTGTGTCTGGTGGTCCTGGTCGCGATGGCCCGGGAGCGCCTGTAGGAGGGAAGTGGGTCAAAGAGGTGGTGGGCAGGATGGATGTTATCTCCTGCAATTGTTTCAGCTCCTCTGAGGCAGCGGTCTGTATAAAGGTCTTTCAGGGAGGGGAGGGGGCATCCTTCGCGATAACGGCAGTGGTGTTCTCTGACCAGGAAGAATCAACAGGGATAACGGTGCCCAGATAGGTGAAGGTGTTGACCATCTCCACCCAATCTCTGTTGATGTACATGGGTCTGTCTTGAGCCTCCTGAAGTCCAGGTATGATTTCCTTTTTCTTCCTGGTGTTCAGAAACAGGTTGTTGGCTGAGCACCATTCTGACAGTCTCTGGACCCCGTCCCTGTAGGCAGACTCGTCCCCTCTCTTGACCATCAGGCCCACTACTCTCGTGTTGTCCGCAAACTTCATAATGGTGCTACAGGAATGGGTTGGTAGGCAGTCAATAGTGTAGAGGGTAAAGTAGAGCATCGAGCTCAGAACACAGCCTAATGGAGAGCCAATGCTCAGTGTCCGGGAGATTGAGGTGTGGGGACCCAGTTTGACTGACTGGGGTTGGTCTGGGAGGAAGCCCTTGATCCAGTGACAATTATAATTAATCACCACAGTTCCAACTAAAGAGGTCACGAATTGGGACAGATCTAGGCTACAGCAAATAATTAGGTTAACAGAGAGGCTCCCTATCAAGCTCTTGGACTGTTACAAAGTAAGTCGTGAACATCTCAGCTGACCCCCAATTGCCTGCGTAAAATTATGTTTAAATTCCTTGCTTTGGGAAGAAGTTTCAGAGTGCTGTTTGATGATGCTCCGTTTTTTCAATATCAGCAAACGCTCGCTGTTCTGGATTTATTCCCCAAAATTCCTCGTGCTGTTAGATACAGCCATAGATGCAGTATTATACATCGAAATGTCAAGGGCAGGTGTACTATTTCTTTTTTCTACATTCTGAGGGATGCAATTCAGGAATTGGGAATCTTAACTGTCATTACAACAATTCACATTGTGTAACGAAATTATGATGGGTGCTGAGTTCAGGCGTAAGTTCAAGGGGTATAAAAGGGAAACCAGAAGAATGCAGCCATGGCTTCAGTTCATCGCTCAGGGATCTTGCGTTGGTGCGGAAAATGTTGGGGAGCGATGGTTTCGAAGGCTGCTTCTGTAGCCTCGCAAGCGCTTGCATAGCCATGTGCGTCCGTGAGCTCATTATCCTGCCGGCCTCTGCAGCCTTGCTCTTGCTTCCTCTCCACTCGCTGTCTCCGTCATCTGCCCTCAGGGATGACGATCCACGACGATCCAGTGAGGAGCCGGGACTCCTCACTACAGTATGTCTGCTGGTAAATTGTGGGAGCTGAGAAACTCGCTGGAAATACTTCTCTTGCTGCGCAACCGATGTTTAATGGTTTGTGCCGGCTCTAGATGTTATTGGCCCCAGCAGAATGTTGCGGTGGTGGGTAAAAATAAAACATGCATTTACAAAACAAAACGCCGAAACGAAGAGCATCGGCCCGCTCCGTCTGCACGCGCTACGGTGTTGCTCTCATGGGTGAAAATAAAACGTTCTTAACGAAATATTAACAAAACGAAATACAATAACAAAGAGCACTTGTCCGCTGCGTATGTGCGCGCCGCCATGTTGCTTTCATGGGTGAAAAAATAACGTACATTCACAAAATATTGACAAAACAGAAGAAGCTGTGAAATTTCCATGCACCCTATCATCTGCAATGCTCCTCTGCTGACCATTTGCTTACCTTTCCGTCTGTTTTTGATATGATATTTAAAACATGAACTGTTAAACATTATCATTTTCTTTTTTTTTTTTTAGAATCACGTCCCCTCTCTATTCCACTGAAGATTGTGCCTGAAACAAGAGCAACAGAACCATGGATCGCTTC
This sequence comes from Carapus acus, assembly GCA_900312935.1. Classification (NCBI taxonomy): domain Eukaryota; kingdom Metazoa; phylum Chordata; class Actinopteri; order Ophidiiformes; family Carapidae; genus Carapus; species Carapus acus. Next base: position 19,223 of record OMPJ01041404.1, read on the forward strand.
TGAAGACGGAACTAAGGAGTTTTTTATCTTTGTGTGGGATGCTGTCAAACGTCTAACTCTACAGGTACGTAGAATCTGATATCACTGGCATGACCTCACTGTTGTTAATGTTCATCACCTGTATGTGTGCAGTCACTGAAAATTGGTCATGTGCCTTTGGTCAGCATTATGTATATCTATTTCATAATGGTTGAGGAGGAGGTGTTTCCAACATATCTTTCCCAACCACTGTCCTGGGGCATACAAATGTGCTGTGAAAATTCATCAGGTGTGTCGCGGTTCAATTTCACATGGCTCGCAGACGCTGTACACGGTCCTCTTACGACAGCTGATAGACTGACACACTCCCACCGCTGACAGCGGTCAACAATATCATTCAGACCGGCGCGCAGCAACTTTGTTGTTACAGTTGTCCCTCCCTACATTCCAGTTCACCTTTCGCAGCCTCACAGTTCTGTGGATTTTTACTGCAATTTTCCATGCTTTTTTTGTCCAGCACATTGTTTTTTTCATCCTGATTGGCTAAGGGAGAGCTTGCGCGCCATCTTCTGCATCCTGATTTGCTAAGGGACTGAAGACCATTGTCAATGAACCTCCTTGTCTCTTGCACAGTAGTGGTGTGTGATGTATTGTACAGTATTTTGGTGTCGATCCGATACCAAGTAAATCCGGGCCAGTATCGCAGACACTGATACAGATACCAATACTTTTCAATAAATAAGGTGGATGCGTCATTGGCTGAATGGGGTGACATTCATCCATGAAGCCAAACTATAACACAGGATAAATAAGATGTCACCTCAACACATATTTAATATGAATTAGAAAGTGTCATTGTTTGTTAGAATGTGATTTTCTCTGTAGTCTATTTCGATCTAGAACAAACAGTACACAAATTATGACTCTGCATTAAACTCTTGCTCTTCTAGGTGAATGTGTAGTGCGCCACAGTTGCTTCACCACACAACAAATGTTTGCTTCAATTCACATTCTCTGTATGTTTTTGTGCTGATGAGAGCAGAAGGAGAACGTAGGGGAGAGGACAATTGCAGCTCCTCTTTTTTTCCTCAGCCTTTTTCATACCAATGATGCGGAGATGGATCAGCTGCTGATTTCTAAAAGACATATTCCACCATGGTATCAACATACTCAACTTTGAAATAGCTTAGCGGCTCAGGTTTTGGTGAGGAAGTGGTGTAATAGGCTCATTTAATTTTACATGACAATTGTAAGACTTTGGATCACACACTGAAGAGTGCCTGATGAGGTACCAGAAAAATCCAGCAAGATCTGACCTAAGGTGTCAAACTCTCACGCAAACTCACTCACTGTCATCTATGAAGATCATCAATTCACACCCTTCACAGGAAAACATCAGAACCCTTTGGAGCTTCCTCAGTGATAGACAGATTATTTGAAGGTTCATGTGAGAGTATTTTTGTCGGAATTTTCTGCCCAATTGCTATTCATAGTAAATCAATGTCCTGTATACTGTACAATATACAATGCTCCAAAAAATAAAAGGAACACTTTTTAATCAGACTGAAATATTAATAAGATTAACTTAGGATATATATCTGGTCAGTTATAGAGCAGAAGATATTGTTAATCGGTGTCAACTATTTTGTTGTTCATGAAATAGATCAGGGGTGCTCACACTGACTCGTGAGATACTTTGAAAATGACCAAGTCCCAGAGATTTACCTACAAAAAAAGTATTCAGAAAAGTAAATAGACATTTGTGAATACACAGATAGATAGATACATAGATAGATACATAGATACATACATAGATACATACATAGATACATACATACATACATACATACATACATACATACATACATACATACATACAGTACATACATACAAGAACTATCCTTTAAGGGGAAGAAGCCTTGGGCAGACCAGTCTGCAGGTGGGTACAGCCAACTGCCTTTACTGGATGGGTTGAAAGAGAGAAGAAGAGACACAAACATAGAGACATGTATAGAGATGCAGAGCAGTAGATGCACAGCATGCTGAACAGGAGCAGGACCCGGATGTTAGGAGGTCCGTCATCACTGGTCGCGTTCCAGCCGCAGTCTGCAGATTAATAAAGCTCAAGACTCAAAGACAGTTGGGAAGAAGCCCAACTCGTAACATGCATTACTAAGACATGTATGCAGGTGGGATACAGAGGAAGAGAAGAGAAAAGCTCAGTTCATCAGGAGAAATCCTCGGGCAGTCTGATTCTATAACAGCATAGCTTTATCTAACTTACAAGCCTTACCAAAAAGGAAAGTTCTTAGCCCACTCTTACAAGCAGTGAGAGTGTCCGCCCCCCAAACTGAAACTGGAAGATGGTTGCAGAGGAGAGGAGCCTGATAATTAAAGGCCCTGTCCCCCATTCTACTCTTACTGATTTTTGGAATGACAAGTAACCCCACGTTGTGGGATCACAGAATTCTGGTTGGATGGCATGGCACCAACAGCTCTGTAAGACATGATGGTGCCTGATGGCACATCAATACATCAGGAATCAGGGAATCAGGAATCATTTATTGTCATTACAGCAATTGACTTGTGTAATGAAACTAAGGTGCCTGCATTCTGGTGTAAATATTTCAAATAGAGAAGAAGAAGAGGAAAGAAGAAAGAGAGTTTCTATATACACAATACATGTCATTGCCTGAGGGTTTGCTGCCCCCCCCCAAACAGTCTCATGACACCCCCTCTCTTCTCATAAGGAACAGGACGTTTTCATGCATACAAGCCCGTGGGAGCAATACAAACTACACAGTAGTAGTGCTTCACAGTCTGGCTCTGGAACTGTCTGCATGTGTAGGCAAGGCTTTTTGTAACATTTGATGTGAACTTTGGTTCACACAAACAGATATTGATCTAGTCGGTTGATTGACTTGACTGATTTACTCACTGACAAACTTATTTAGCATGCTTCTCAATATCACCCGAAGAATCACATACAATATTTATCAGGTCTGTTTACAGGATTACAATACCTAAATCATTTCACCAACAAATATAGATTTGAGCAGAGCCGCAAGTTGAGCAGTACAAAAATAACAGTTTAGGTATGGATATGGAGCATGTTTTTTTTCCAATCGAGATCTGTTGTGTTCTCAAAGTTCCCTAAATAGTTTTGAACAATTAATCAAATCATCTCAGTGCTTTGGGTTAATGCCTTGAGTGGTTGCCTCTTAGCAAAAAATCATCATCTTAAAAGACTTAATTGTGAGAGTAATTGATGTGTCACATACCCTTCACATTCAAAGAATCAAATTAATCAGATAAATCAGGTAGGTAGTTAGGTAGGTACAAAGGTACTTTATTGATCCGTTGATCTTGCAATCCAGGAAAAGTTATTAAATAGTAACGTAATGGAAGAATGTCATTAGGTGCTATTCAACATAACCACACAGTACATGCATTACTTTTATGTCACTCCAAGTTGGTTCTTGAAAGAGCTGAGGGCAGTTCAACTGTCAACCCCTGAAGCCAGTCCAGAACAAATGTTGCATACCATGTTACACTCATGCCTAGTTCATCATCTTGGAATGTAAGTATTGATCAAAAGATGCGTACTGTCACCTTTTTCTATGAATGACAAGGCTATCTTTCCTTTTCTCTTTCTTTCTTCTCTCTTTCTTTCTCTTTCTTTCCTTCTTTCTTCCTTTCTTTCTTTCTTTCCTTCTTTCCTTTTTTCTGTCTGTCTCTCTCTCTCTCTCTCTCTCTCTCTCTCTCTCTCTCTCTCGCTCTCTCTCTCTCACACACACACACACACACACACACACACACAATAAATGGGCCATGGCTCTACAAAAATATTTACCAGAGATGGACAAAAAAAAATTAGAAACACCCTCTCAACATCTTTTGTGAAAACATCTGAGCAGATAGATATCAGTTTAGGGATCATCCGGAAAAGGGAAAACACATCCTTTTGTTTTTAAAAACCTGATACCGTTCCCAATGCATTCTTCCTGTGCCTGCACCGCACAGGACAGACTGACATTATGAAATTACAATTGCCATCATCCTCTTTCAATTTGATCCCTTTTGTGTGGATATACCACCTTGTAAAACCCTAACCCCTATGTTTGTGATGTTTCACTAGTTAATCTTGTCTCTGTTTGAATCCATACCTATATTTCAGATAGTCTAAATAATTACGTCCTGTAAAACAGACGTGATAACTCTGTGCATCCGATAAAGATGTCAAGCGCCTTGCCCAATCAATCAATCAACCAACCAACCAACCAAATCCCATATCTGTTTGTGTAGACCAGGGATGTCTAAATTTTTTCAACGAGGGCCAGATTTGCTAAGGTGAAGTGGCTCGAGGGCTTTGCGCTGGTGTCTGATAGTTGTCAGCTGGGGGTAGAGATGTGTGCATGCCGGCCTTTTTAGGGGGGGAGGGTCCGCGCAGCTCTGAAGGATATTGCCTGTGAGCTGTCAGTGCCCCGGTCTGTCTGACCCAGGGATGAGGCTTGACATTGAGCGCCCGGTGGCCGAGGCTCCACCCACGGGGCTCAGCCGGGCTCAGCCTGAAAAGGTGATGTGGGCCCGCTCTCCTGTAGGCAGACCACGCGCAGGAGAGGCCATGAGGGGTCAATGCAGTGTGGTCGGTTTGTGGCGGTCAAGGGGGGAGCCTTGGCGACCAAATCCCTGGACTAATCAACTCGCTATTGGGACATGGAATGTTGCGGGATGGGAAGGATGATGAGCTGGTGCGGGAGGTGGAGCGTTTCGGACTAGAGGTAGTCGGGCTCACCTCTACACATAGCCTGGGCTCTGGATGCCAACTTCTTGAAAGAGGCTGGACTCTTCCACTCCAGAATTACACACGGGGAGAGGCGGCGAGCTGTATTGGGATTAATTATGCTCAGTTGGTGACATGTAAACTAAGATGGCGGTGCGCATAGACACTGCGGCTCCTGGCTCTCTCTTTCGATCCTCATTTTTTTGGCTGTGCAGACAGCTCACGTTCGCTTCAGAATCCCGTTAATTCACATGCCAGGAACTTCTGGACATTGGACACCGAATAGCTATATCGAGAGAATTCCAGCACAACCACAATATCCCAGATGAACTACTGAAACCGCCGGGCTCACTGTGGATTGTTGTCTGGTTGGGGAAGCTCTACAGGGAGAAGAGGGAGAGAAAGCAAAAGCGAGGCTGCATGTCCAGCCGCCTGTTAAGGCTGAAAAAACATCCTTACAAACTACTTATGCCGAATCTATACCTCACCACCGCTAGAGCCATCATGCACAAAACCGACGACTTGGAATTACAGCTTGCGGGAAACATCCACGTCCGCAACTGCTGTGTTCTCATCATAACAGACTTGGCTTAACCCAGCCAAGGTTTTTCAGGTTTTTCTAAACCTGAAACCATGGATGACTAGCCTGGATGACTAGCTGTTCACTCCTTAAAGCCTGCCTTCAGGTCAGGTGACTGAGCCCTCTACAGTGCAGCTTGTGCTGACCTGAAAAAGGGAATAAAAAGAGCAAAAGCAGACTACAAAAGGAGGATAGAGACCCATCTCTTCAGCAACAGACCAGAGGTGTGGTGGGGTCTACAGGCCATCTCTATCTACAGAGGCTATATGCAACTCCTGGTGACCTGAGTGAGTCGCTGGCAGAGGAGCTCAACTGCCTCTTTGCCCAACTCTAGAAACAATAGCGGCACTCACCGGCCCCAGCTATGCCCCTACCCCCGCCTTACAGTGGTAAGCTCCAGGAACCCCAAGGAGGCTGCTGGCCCAGATGGAGTACCTGCCAAGGTACACAAAGTATGTGCCCACCAGCCATCCTCCATCTTCTTCCATATTGTTCACCTTTCCCTCGCCCAAGCGGTCATCCCCTCCTGACTGAAATCCGCGACAATTATCCCGATGCCAAAAAAGACTCCCACCACCAGCACCCAAGACTACCTCCCACGAGCACTCGCCCGTACAGTCATGACGTGTTTTGAGAGACTCGTTCTTAAACTCATAAAGGAACACCCCCACCACACACACTTGACTCCCATCTCTCCTCCTCCCGCATGCTGAGCACTGGCATACCACAATGTACTGCCTCGACACCCACAACTGCAGTCTGGCCCACAAGAACAACACAATCACCAAATTCATTGATGACACCACTTTGATCGGACTAATCTCAAAGGGAGAGAAGGCAACCCATAGAGTAGAGGTCAGAAGCTGACTGCCTGGTGTTCAGACAATCACCTGGTGCTGAACACCCTGAAAACCAAAGAGATCATCGTCGATTTCAGGAGGAACCAAGCAGAATGCCCCCCCCTTTACATCAATGGGGAGTGTGTGGAGAGAGTCCACACATTCAAGTTCCTGGTCCAGATCGCTCATGACCTGTCCTGGCCACACAACGTCTCAACAGTCATCAAGAAGGCCTAGCAGCGCCTACACTTTCTGAGAGTCCTATGAAAAAAGAACCTGGACAGGAAGCTGCTGCAGGCCCTCTACCTCTCTTCCATCTGGAACCTCTTGACCCATTGTGTATCGACCAGGTTCAGGAGCTGCTCAGAGGCGGACAGAGTGAGGCTCCAGAAGACAGCCAACACAAACACAGATTATCATCAGCTGCCCTCTCTGAAGGACATGTATTCCACCCAATGCCTCAGCAAAGCCCGGAATATCATCAAATACCTCACACCCCTGTTTCCAGCTGCTCCAGTTGCTGCCCTTCAGCAGGCGTTAAAGGTGCATCAGGGCCCGGACAAACAGACTCAAGAACAGCTTCTTCTCGAGTGCCATCATCACCTTAAACTCTAACATGTGAACCCACCCTGTATTTTACATCTCTACTCAGTGCAAGACAATGTTTTACATCTCTGTGGAATACATGTTTACATCTTCCTTTGTACTCATTTACAGTATATACCTTTTACATTTTTTATTTTTATTTTTTTATAAATAAACTCTGCACTTATTTTACATTTCATACTATTTTGAATTATTTACATTGATGTCAAAACTGTAGGATGAGCGCTCTCACCAGTGATGCCGGTAACGCGTTACTTACTAATGCGTTACTCTAATAGGACCACTGTGCGTTACTATATTTGTCATTTATAGTAAGAATAAGTATTTGCTTTCTTCTTGCATTTCGGGTGAGGAATGAAGTCATGTTTACAGCATGAAGGTCACGTACTCACGTCATATACGTGGGCCTGCCACGCGGCCACACAAACAACAGTGGAGAGGCGAGAGAGATGCGCATGTTTGAGCTGGAAATACAATCACTATTTTGCGTTTTTGACAAAGAAAAAGGCAAAATACAAGGTTCACACACTCTGTGCTGGTGGCGACAAAGTCCTATCTAGCTAAAAAAACACGATGTCAAATTTAAAGAAACATTTGGAGTCTCAGCACTGCACAGTCAAACTTAGAGGGCAAGTCCCACAAGGTGGTACGAAGCTGAGAGCAGGAGGTCCCCCACCACCCAAACAACAAAAGCTGGACTTTGGCGCAAAACCAGTAAGTGGGGAAGAGTTAAAGAAGCTGGTCGGGCAGTATGTTGTAGAGGAAATGCTGCCATTAAACATGGTTAATTCGCCGAGTCTAAACCGGTTGTCATTTTTATTTTGAGGCGTCGAGGTTGTTGTCTGCAGCTGCTGAATGTAACTAATAAGATAACTTGTAATCTAACTTATTTACTTTTAGAATCAAGTAATCTGTAAAGTAACTAAGTTACTTTTTAAAGGAGTAATCAGTAGTTGGATTACTTTTTACATGTAACCGTGGCAACACTGGCTCTCACAGTCTCTTACTGTTGTTTTGGCACAAGGGCCAAACAGCAGTGCCGAATTCCCAGCCTTCTTGGATGTATTCAAGGGCATACTATATTGTACCCCATCTGGGAACTCCATCGCTCTACTGGGGGACTTCAACACCCTTGTGGGCGGTGACAGCAGTGTCTGGAGGGGTGTGATTGGAAGGAACGGCCTCCCTGATCTGAGCCCGAGCAGTGTTTTGTTATTGGACTTGTAAGTTAGTCCACGATTTGTCAATAACGCCATGTTTGAACATAAGGGTGTCCATCGGTGCACTTGGCACCAGGACACCATAGGCCAGAAGTCGATTATTGATTTTGTAATTGTATCATCTGACCTCTTTGGGTGAAAAGAGGGGCTGAGTTTTCAACCGATCACCACCTGGTGGTGAGTTGGATCTGCTGGCAGGGTAGGAAGCCGGACAGACCCGGTAGGCCCAAACACATTGTGAGGGTCTGCTGGAAACGTCTGACAGAGCCCTTTGTTAGGGATATCTTCAACACTCACCAATGGGAAAACTTCAATCAGATCCAGAGGGAGGCTAGAGACATAGAGCCTGGGGTCTTGAACCATGATTTCCACCTCCATTGTTGAAGCAGCAGCCCAAAGCCGTGGCCGTAAGGTCATCGGTGCCTGTCGAGGTGGCAAACCCCGAACCTGGTGGTGGTCACCGGAAGTAAGGGATGCTGCCAAGCTGAAGGAGGCCTGTCGGTCTCCTGAGGCAGCTGACAAGTCACCGCGGTGGTTCAAAAACTCCACAGTGGCAAGGTGCCGGGAGTGGACGAGATCCGCCCTCAGTATCTCAAGTCTCTGGATGTTGAAGGGCTGTCATTGCTGACACGCTTCTGCAGCATCGCATGGCAGTCAAGGTCAGTGCCCCGGTCTGCCAGTTCACTAGCAGACTGGTGGGTGGTGGTTCCTTCATTTCAGAAGGGGTACCGGAGCGTGTGTTCCAATTACAGAGGAATAACACACCTCAGCCTCCCCGAGAAAGTCTATTCCAGGGTACTGGAGAGGAAAATCCGGTCTATAGTCGTATCTCAGATCCAAGAGGAACAATGTGGCTGTTGAACACTGGACCAGTTTTACACTCTCAGCAGAGTTCTGGAGGGATCATGGGAGTTTGCCCAACCAGTCCACATGTGCTTTGTGGACTTGGAGAGCGCATTCAACTGTGTCTCTCACGGTGCTCTATGGGGGTACTCCGGGAGTATGGAGTCCATGGCCCCTTATTACGGCCTGTGCGGTTTCTATATGACCTGAGCATTTCCGGCAGTAAGTCAGACCTGTTCCGAGTCCATGTTGGCCTCCGGCAGGGCTACCCTTTGTCATCGGTCCTGTTCATTATTTATATTTATTATTTAGGATTTTGAGGTGCAGCCAGGGGCCGGAGGGGGTCTGGTTTGAGTACCACATCTCATCACTGCTTTTTGCAAATGCTATTTTCCTGCTGGCGCCCTCAGACCAGGACCTTATTTTTAGTCTTGGAACAGTGAGTTAGCTGCTTTCAGGAATGTCTCTCTTACTACCTCTCCGTCACCCCAATCACTATGAATTGCTTTGAGAGAGTAATACTGGCCCACATCCCCAGCAGTACAACGGTCACCACTGATCCCCTTCAATACGACCACAGACACAATAGGTCCATCTCGGACGCCATCGCAAAACAGCCACTCCCACGTGGAATATTAAGACTCCTACGTCAGGATATTCTTGATTGACTACAGCTCTACCTTCAACACAGTTGTCCCCCACAAACTTATCCACAAACTGACAGATCTTGGACTGCATCCCACCCTCTGTGAATGGCTGCTGGACTTCCTGACTGGCAGGCCCAAGTCTGTCAGGATTTGGAACAGCACGTCAACCAGTATCACCGTCAACCTGCAAACCCATCAGTGCTGTGTCCTTAGTATCATCCTATATGTACTGTTCACCCACGACTGTGCCGCCTCTCATCCCAACAACACCATCCTTAACTTCGCAGATGACACCGCAATTATAGGACACATCACTGGCGGGGTCTAACTGGCCTACAGGATAGAGGTGGACTGTCAGGTGACATGGTGTGGGGACAACAACCTAACTCTCAACACAGACAAGACCAAGGAGATAATAGTGGACATGAGGAAGAAGAGGGGACCCTAAAGTGGGGAAAGTGAGCAGCCTCAAATACATGGGGGTCCACATCGGTGATGACCACACCTTGACAATGAACACTACACAGGTGGTGAAGAAGGCTTAGCAGCAGTCGCACTACCTGAGTAGGCTGAGGAAATTTGGCATGTCACCTATGATCCTCAGCAGCTTCAAGAGCTGCTGATCCTCACCACCTGCATCATTGTGTGGTTTGGCAGCTTAACTCCGAAAGACCGCAAAAGCCTGCAGAGAGTAGTAAAAAGCTGCATCCAAGATCGCCAGGACGCCAGAGTCAATCTCATGGTTCTATACTGCACATATGACAATAAAACTTTTAATCTTGAGTCATCTGAACTCCTGGCAACACTCTTCATTCTCAGTTTCCACAATGAAGTCCATGATTGTATGTTAGCTTGCTTCCTCTTGCCATTGCCAGTTTACACAGGATTATCTGTTGTTTCCATTTTATCTCTACCTTGCAATTTTTGCAATTTAGCATTTTATCCCTACCTTGCAATCACCTGCCTCTATCAGGTTGTAACCTGCCATGTTTGGGCACTTTTTCCACAACTTCAATTTATTTATTTGAGAATCTACACCATGATGAAACAATTCATCCCCAACCAATTCCCTTTGCCTTTATTATTTATTGATTTATTTATTGATTGATTGATTGATTGATTGATTTAGTGACACTGTTGTAACAATGAAATTGTAATTTCAACTCAGGTAAGTGACAATATACAGACATCATTACTGTGCAAGATTGAAGTACAAGATTGGTACAAATGCTACATGTGAAATCACTTACAACCCCACCCATCCTGTTTGAGATGAAGAGAATAGAAGGCATTTTGTTCGCACAATTCCATGCCAATCAAAATTAATTGGCAGAAAATATGGTATCATGCTTTTTGTCTACCTCACTCATGCTTTGAATTTTTCTGAGAGGTTAATCTTTGCAATGATCAATGTCTATGTGCCATGATTATTTGTCCAACACTCATTTTTATCCAAGAGATGAAAACAAGTGTGACTGTGTCAATCATTTCCCCTCTGTTTAGCTGGAGATGCAGTCCTGCTGTGCGTTCCTGCCAAATCACAGCCTGTACTCCCCGAGTACCATCATCAGTGGAGATATTCCAGGCACTGTCCGTAGCTGGTACCACAAGCAAGCATCCATGCCTGGGACTCTGGTTGTGTGCCTGCCCCAGATTTCTGTCATTGGTGCTGCACACAAGTACATGGAATCACTGCAGGAGCTCCCATTTGTCATTCATAACCCGATTCTAGAGGATGGTAAGCTGTCATATTTATCCAGTTAGGACCTTGTTGTGTTGTTATTAAAGGGCTCATCAAGGATTCGGCCAGAGAAAAAAAGAAAGACAAGTTATCCCTTACTCATTCTTAAGAGAGGGAATGAACATTTCACACACAGTTATCAGATACAGTACATACCTGGAAATTACATGCATACATCCAAATCACACAAGTACAATTATTAGTCACAGAAACCATGTCATGCACAGGGACTTAAATTCTCTGTCTGTACAGGTAGATGGATTTCTGTCACTTCGAAAAAGGAGGAAAAAAGAGAAAGACTCAAAAAAAAGTTGATGTAGATTTTTTTGTGGTTTTGACTATCCAATGAATGCATGTTAGTCATTAAACTCACGCTGTTGTATACCATTAAGCCAGAGCCTTGGTATTAGCCAATCATAAACAGAAGAGGGCGGGTTCGCCCTGACTGAGTCTACCTGACTGAGTTTTTCAATGCTATGTCTTTGCCAAAAAATAATGTCAACATATGGTATTCCAGGAATTCCTCAATTAACTTGTTTTTGATCATAACACATCCTCATTTTATTTTTTACTTTTTGGTGTCACATTTTGTGTCACTACCCCTCTAATGTGTAACATGGGTCACAAATGACTCAGCTGTTTAATAGTCTGATGGCTGTGGGAAATGAAGGAATTCTTGAACCTTGAGGACCCGCATCTGACACTCCTGTATCTCCGGCCGGAGGGGAGAAGTGAGAACAGTCCATGTTGCGGTTGTGTGCGGTGTCTGATGATGGAGGCAGCTTTCCTGTGGACTCTCTGATGGCAGATGCTCTGCAGAGAGATTGTAATTGTGATTGTGATTGTAATGACAATCACCTAATCTTCATGTGTCTTAATGTGACATCTGAGTGATGATAGCGCATAATTATTGATCAGGATTTGAGAATTTAGTAGCTACATATCTTTTCAGACAGGGAAATAGAGAATTAGTCAGACAATCCATGGAATGAGTTACTCAATTATTTGTCAGAGAGGACATAATACTGTTAGCAGGCTAGCTTGCTACTGTAGCTAGCTGTTGACATTTGATGACTTGTGAAAAATGTACGCTAAGTGTGTGTAATGATTAAGTTACCTTTAGAATAAGTACATTACTTGTCAGGGAGGAATATATTTTGAATAATATTGGCTACCAAAGAGTCAGAAATATCAGGTGTTGACCCAGACTATGTGCCTCAAGGGTCAAGGTGGTCTAGAGGGTGTGTCTGCCATCAGTAAAGATTACTCCTCAGACAACAAAAAGGACTGCATGAGTGGAAATTCAGACCCAGTCAGATAGACTGAGTAAAATGGGTCTCACTAGAATGAGAATCCCTCAGTCAGCCTAACCCTAATGGGCAAGACTAGATGTAATAACACAAAAATTATATTTTTTCATAAAATAGAAAAGGGACAGTGGAAACATGAACTTGTACAAAAAACAAGATATTAAAAGAATAATTGGAACATGTAATCATAAAATGCATTGATTTCAAAAGATACAACAAAGAAAAGCTCACCTGGCATGAGATCACACAGAAGATAAATGCGGGTCATGCATATGTTGTGCATCAAAGGGTTAATAACAGTATTCCAACCGTTGCTCGCGTTTGTAACCAACACATCACTACAAAATGAAGTGAATGTCATCTCATCCTGGGAGGCAGAAAGATGCATGACACCTCCCATCATCAGTGGGTTAATTGAATTGTAATGAAAGTTGAATGCTAATCTCCGTGTTACAGTAGCTATTCTCTCTGACAACTCCACCTCTCCTCCACCCCGGATAGAGACGCTGATGTAACCTTTGATACTTATTGTAACTGGTCATTTATCTTTAACGTTAAAATTGATTGATTGTTTAGTTAGTTCGTTAGTAAATAAAGGGCACCTCAGCAGTGCGAAGGAGGTGAAGGAATCCCTCCAGTTGCGCCGTCATGTGACGTGACGTGACAGGCACACTAACAATCAAGTTGCTGGCTCAGGTTCATCAGTACACACAGAGAAAATACAACAGTAGAATGGCAGAGAGGAAGAAGAGTGCCGTGTGGCTGTATTTCAAAGCCGAAAACGAGACAACAGCAAAATGCGGGATTTGTAAAAAAAGTTTTGAGTTTCAACATGCATAAAAAAAATTTAAAAATTTGTTTATGGAATCAAGACTTTTTGACTTTGTCAGGAACTGACATCTAAACAAAATACAATCAAAAATTTTTTTTTTATTAATTTCTAAAATGCTCTGGTGGAAATTGTGCCCTTAAGGGTGTTAGGGTCGGTTTCGACCCGAGTTAAAATATTCAGTTATAAAACACTAAAAAATGCCAAAACTGAAATCATAAATACACAATCAGCCAACAGCATATAGCCAGCCCTTCCTCCAACCACTTGAGCTTCATTTAGGGGTGTTGCTCTTTGCCTTTTTGCATACATAAACAAACGGAGACATACCCAGGCATGTCAGGGTTAGAACATTTTTTGAATTTTTTTTTTTGTTGAACATCTAAGAAAAGTGATTTACAATCTCTCAGTAATACTCAGGTAACAGAACAATCTTTTTTATTTGATTTCTTTTACCTTTTTCTCTAGAGATTCATTCCCCAGTGTTACTGAGTGGCCCCAGGTATGGTCGTGGTAAAGAAGGAGCTGAGCCGCAAGGCAAAGCTCTCGATTGACCGGTTGATTTACGTTCCTACCCTCACCTATGGTCATGAACTTTGGGTCATGACCGAAAGGACAAGATCTCGGGTACAGGAGGCCGAAATGAGTTTCCTCCGTAGGGTATCTCTCTGAGATAGGGTGAGGAGTTCTGCCACCCGGGAGGAGCTCAGAGTAGAGCTGCTTCTCCTCCACATGGAGAGGAGCCAGCTGAGGTGGTTCGGGCATCTACACCGGATGCCTCCCGGACGCCTCCCTAAGGAGGTATTCCATGTCCCATGTCCAACTGGGAAGAGGCCGCGGGGAAGACCCAGGACGCGCTGGAGGGACTATGTCTCCCAGCTGGCCTGGGAACGCCTCGGGGTCCTCCCAGAGGAGCTAGAGGAGGTGTCTGGGGAGAGGGAAGTCTGGGCTTCCCTTCTGAGACTGCTGCTCCCGCAACTCGGCAGAAATAAGCGGCATAATAAGCGGCAGAAGATGGATGGATGGTGTTAGGGTCGGTTTTGACCCAAGTTAAAATATTCAGTTATAAAACACTAAAAAATGCCAAAACTGAAATCCTAAATACACAATCAGCCAACGGCATATAGCCAGCCCTTCCT
>OMPJ01041406.1:0-10050 GCA_900312935.1 Carapus acus
AGTAGGTAGGATGTAGTGGCACAGGATGTCCAGCTGTCAGTTGTTAAACAAACTGCTGTGGCTTTGTTGACCCTCTCTAGCAGTGAAACACGCTCTCTGTCATACAGGCCTGGGATGATTTTTTGGGAGAGTGTTTTCCTGCTTGGAATTGCATACATTGGATTGAGTGCATGAATAAATCCTCTGAATCCTTTATCATCAACAACTGAAAATGGTTGAAAATCACATGCAATCATTTTGGCCAGTTCTTCATCAATTGTCTTCTGCCTTGCTGTGGTCAGAGACTTTTGCAAAAATTGGCTCACAGAGCTCTGAGTTGTAAATTTAGCTTGTTGTGGTGGAGCAGGAGTATAGCAGATGCTGTAGACACTGAGGTTGCAGGAACAGTTTCAGTTGACACACTGGCACCATCATTGACATCACTTGCTTGTTTTTTTCCCTCTAATTGAACTGCCGGATGGATAGTTCTCATGTGCCTGTGCAAGTTGTTTGTGGAGCCAGCTCTATAAGAAATCTTTGCCTTGCAGACCTTACATTCTGTCTTGGAATTATCAATAACATTAAAGTGAGGCGAAATTTTGCTCCTTTTCCAATTATCGCTCATCTTTTTACTTTTTTACTTTATCTTTTTAGAGAGAGAGAGAGAGAGAGAGGAGCGAAGCGGCTCACAATTAGGAGCCGGCTCCCGTCCAATCAGGAGCCGGCTCCCGTCGTTCATCTTAACGAGCCGGCTCTCGGAGCCGTTTCGTTCGCGACCGACACATCACTAGAACTAACGAAGTAGTTAACATTTTTTTTTTGTAATTCGATGTTATTGAGTTCAAGGTCAATGTATGATTTAAACTCTGCTCCATCGAGTTTAGGCTATTTCGCAAACAGTAAGAACTCGTCATATTAAACACCTGTCAGTTGGGAGACACTGGTAATCAAAATTGATACACAGTAGCCCTCATTTGATAATTAATGGGATTATATTGGTCGGATAAGAATGATGAAAGACATTGTAAATGCTATAGCGATCATTCAAAGAATTGTTGAGGGAGGGTTTTATGTTTTTGTATGAGGAAATACATGCAATATATTAATGGTTCCTTGATTGGGATCAGGGTGCTGGTCTGATCACAGCGCAAGCAGCATACCTTCTAAGCATCTCCTCACATAGTAGAACATTGTGTTCACACGACTCAGTGGCGCCGACAGGACTCGCCATCCCAGCGCCCTATCGGGAAAATGCTCCAAATGGCGCTGAAATATGTCGTGTGAACTACATGTTGGTGCTTCGGTCCCTCTCATTGTGACTTAACTGTTAAAGGTTGACAATGTGCAGGACATGTCTGTGGAGGACATTGTGTGCAGTATGTGCGTGTATAGTTTGCGCAAACTCACTGCCGGTGCCCTTGATTTCACGCATGCGCAGCACGCTTGTACCGCCATTCACTATAAAGCGGCAACTTCCGCTGTCTCTTCCCACCTTCAGCCATTTTAACCATGTTAGGATCAGTGGTACGCTGCTGCACCGGAGCTCTGCAGGCTCTTAAGCCTGGGGTACAGCCCCTGAAATCTCTTGTGGGATCCCCTGCAGTGCTTTCACGTAAGTCTGGACCGTTTTGGAGTGTTTTTTGGAATGGCGGTCTCACCTGATGTCGCGGCTTTTATAGCACGTCTGGCTGATTGCTAATGTTAGCCTAGGCGGGTTGCACGCCAGAGCCAATGTCGGCGTTTTACCAGGCCGATGTAGAAAATCGTCTAAGATTGAAAGCGTGACGCCTTCTTCAAACTGCTAATATGGAACTGGACAAATAAGTTTCTTCACCTATGGGATTGGATACTACCGATCATTGGACACTGTAGATATTGTGGTCGTCCCTGCATATGACCTCTACATGACATGGCACGAGGCGCTGCACAGATGAGACGACTTACATTTGTTTTGTTAGTGGACGATCGGCACTTAAACTGTACCAAGCTGCACCATGTACACGATGTACGTATAATTTGAGGAATGGCAGTAAACGTGAACTCTTAGCGTGAATCGTTGCGTCGCTTTTCCCCTGTGTCATTGAATGTGGTGCAGCTGTCGTTAGCCGACGATTAGCTCACCGGGGCTTACCATTCATCCCACCTACGTGGGCAATGGCTTGGAAATACCCCCGTAGATATTCAATGCATTGTCAAAAAGTACAGACGAAGATTTGTGGATTCCATTATTCTGATTTCACATCGTGCCCATCTGTTAAGTTGTTAGCGAATGACTGAGACGTGCATCGACCTGAACTGGTTTCATCTACCGGGGCCCACGACTACGAACTGGCGTTAAATATTCCATTCTACGTGATAGGTAGGGACTATGTTGCCCCCGCTGCTGCTGCAGCCACCGCCACCGGGCGCATTGTGGCCGTCATCGGAGCCGTGGTGGACGTGCAATTTGATGAAGGCCTCCCTCCCATCCTCAATGCTCTGGAAGTTGCAGACCGTGAGTCCAGGCTAGTCCTGGAAGTGGCCCAGCATCTTGGTGAGCTCATTTGCCAGCCTAAATCCTTTATGATACACTGGCACAGCAGTGGTGTTAAAGTTATTGACTTTGATTTTTTTTCCCTCAAGGTGAAAACACTGTCCGTACCATTGCTATGGATGGTACTGAGGGTCTCATTCGTGGACAGAAAGTTCTGGACACAGGAGCCCCCATCAGAATCCCGGTGGGTCCTGAGACTCTGGGAAGGATTATGAATGTGATTGGTGAGCCCATCGACGAGAGGGGCCCCATTACAACAAAGTTGTAAGTCCATTTTTGGAAATTTTAGTCTGAGGACCTGTCCCCATTGAAGTAAAAGACTAATGCTGATTTGAGTAAGTGAAATGACTTGAACTCTCTCCCAGGACTGCCCCCATTCATGCTGAGGCCCCTGAATTCACCGACATGAGCGTGGAGCAGGAGATTCTGGTTACAGGGATTAAAGTAGTGGATCTCTTGGCCCCCTATGCCAAGGGCGGAAAGATTGGTATGTTTCATCTGATTTGGTCACACTATCAGGAATCAGCATCTTTTATCATTACAGCAGTACAGCAATGAAACATAGGTGCTGAATTCTGGTGCAAAAGGAATAGATTTTTAGTTCGCACAAATAATATTTGTGAACGTAAATGTTCAGCATGCCACATTGCACACATTCATAGGTCTATTCGGCGGTGCTGGTGTTGGCAAGACTGTGCTGATCATGGAGCTGATTAACAATGTTGCCAAGGCCCATGGTGGTTACTCAGTGTTCGCTGGTGTTGGAGAACGTACCCGTGAAGGAAATGATCTGTACCATGAGATGATTGAGTCAGGTGTCATCAACCTGAAGGACACAACATCAAAGGTTTAACACATCTCCATTTATAGAATTACTTTTCAGTCTTGTAATTTTCAGTCCTACCTTGTTTCTCCCGTTTCATCATACAATCCTTACCACTGGATTCTGGTATCCTTCCTCCAAGGTGGCGCTGGTGTATGGACAAATGAACGAGCCCCCAGGTGCTCGTGCCAGAGTGGCTTTAACTGGACTGACTGTGGCTGAGTACTTCCGTGATGAGGAGGGTCAAGATGTGCTGCTCTTCATTGACAACATCTTCCGTTTCACGCAGGCTGGCTCTGAGGTACACACACATTCAGATGAATCTATTAGAACTGGTTGTTTAAAAATTATCTGATCTGCCATGTATTTGTGTCAAAACCCTGAATTTTCTGACAGGTATCTGCCCTGCTTGGTCGTATCCCATCTGCTGTGGGCTACCAGCCCACTCTGGCCACTGACATGGGAACCATGCAGGAGAGAATCACCACCACCAAGAAGGGCTCCATCACCTCTGTGCAGGTGAGTAATGATGCTAGATTGGACAAATGTTAGTCTGCTTCATATGTTCCAGCATGTTTGGAATGCCTGAATCTTTTCCTATAGGCCATCTATGTGCCTGCTGATGACTTGACTGACCCTGCCCCTGCCACCACATTTGCTCACTTGGATGCCACCACTGTATTGTCTCGCGCCATTGCTGAGCTGGGAATCTACCCTGCCGTTGACCCTCTGGACTCCACCTCCCGAATCATGGATCCTAACATTGTTGGAGCTGAACACTATGATGTTGCCCGTGGCGTACAGAAAATTCTTCAGGTTGGAGAGATTTGTTTTGGAAGATCGCAACAATTGAATGCAGCTTACTTTGAATTGTTTTACTTACCAGTCTCATGGCATTATCATCCCTCTAGGACTACAAGTCCCTGCAGGATATCATCGCTATCCTTGGTATGGATGAGCTGTCTGAGGAAGACAAGCTGACTGTGGCCCGTGCCCGCAAGATCCAGCGTTTCCTGTCCCAGCCCTTCCAGGTTGCCGAGGTCTTCACTGGCCACTTGGGCAAACTCGTGCCCCTCAAAGAAACGATCAAAGGCTTCAAAAGCATCCTTGGTGGTACGTCATGATCTCCTTCATGATTCGTTATGCTATTGGGAGCTGAAACCAGTCTACCCAATAACATTTACTTTTTTCACCAGGTGAGTATGATGCCCTGCCTGAGCAGGCCTTCTACATGGTGGGCCCAATTGAGGAGGTCGTCCAGAAGGCTGAAAAACTGGCCGAGGAGCATTCGTAAACATCTACAAACGTCTAAAATTGTTGTGCAGTTGGATAACCGTAAACTTTAAACAGAATGAAGAGGAAAGGGTCAGTCCTGTGCTTTAGGGGCACTGGGTTTGTAAAGCATGTCGCATTGCAAATGTATCTGTCCCATCGTCCAGAAAGTTGTATTTAATGTTCCCATGGAAGAAAGTCAATAAATTTCCATCTTTACACAAACATGTCTCATCTGTGTAATTGCAGTGTTAAGTTAATGTTGGGGTCCCCATGTGCTGTACAGTGGTTGTCCTTATCCAGCCCCGACCACAACATGGCAATATAGAAGTGTGTAAGTTGAGCAGCTGTGAAAAACCAAATAAAATGATGCACATACACGTTTGCCTTCAGTTTGACTTTCTCAATGTTCTTTATTACCGCTTTGACTGGTGCAGTGAGACAGAAACTTGGTGTCGGCTGAATACCAAACTGAAAATGAATTGTACTTTAGAAGATGCGTGGCTTACCTAGTTAGTTTTTGCTTTCTCAAGACTAAGTGCCTTGGATGCATAAGATTAGATGATTCTCTGCACATTAATATGTATCTGAGTTTGGCTGAAACAAATTGTGACCCAGAGCTGTGTCATCTCTCAATAGGCAGTGCAGATTATGTGACAGACTTGGCAATCGGAATTGCCTCTTTGCTCAGGATATAATCAGTGACAAAGGATGGCATGTATGACAAAGGCAGCCAGAAGAACTTTGCATCCCAGCCTGCTGAGTAGCGGGTGCGTGGCCGGACCGCAGACACAGCGTGTTGCATGCAGCTGACAACTTTCATCAGGTCTGCGTCACAGATCTTTGCAACTTTTTCCTTCATTACCTTGTCGACTGGGAGGGAAAGAGAACACTGCATAAGTGACCAATAGCTACGTATGATTGACTCTTTTTCCTGCAACACATAATAGAACCAGTGAAGAACACTCTGTACCTTTTTCTAAATAATCTTGTCCATAATCATCTCTGACCTCCTGAGGCATTTTGTCCCAGACACTCCTGACACTTCTGCCCAGTATAGTGGCATCGGTCACATTTGTTTTGAAGAAACCTGGCTCAATGCAGAGAACTTTGACTCCAAAAGGAATCATGCCAAGCCTATGACAAAACATGTCAGTTCCTAACAAACTGTGTGAATCAAAAGACAAAAATGTAATTATGTCAGGTCGTATGTCACCTGAGACTGTCGTTGAAACCCTCCACGCCATACTTTGACACCACATATGGTCCTCCAGTGGGGCTGATCCGGCCGAAGACGCTGGCTACGTTCACAACTCTTCCCCTGGCCTTCTTGATAAGAGGTAGCACACTCAAAGTCACGGCGATCACCCCATTCAAGTTGACATCCAACATGGACTTGTAGTCATCAATGGTCAGCCAGTCACATGGGGCAGATGGAACGGCCACACCCGCATTGTTCACTACAGCCCACAGGCCTATGAGGTCACATAGAGGTCATTGCAGTCAGTATCAAATCACTGCATTTATCAGATCATACTGCAAATGTGTGTGCGAAAGAAGTCAAACAACAACCGCGCTCCCCGACTTTATCCTTGATCATTGCTGTAACGTGGCCAATGCTGTCATTTGATCTGACATCTAGGTGAGTCGTGGTGAGGTTGCTAGAGCAGGCCTTCTTCAGATCTTCTTCTCCCCTTTCAGTGAAGCATGCAGCGATCACCTGGAATCCCTGCTTGTCCAGTTGACGGGCCAGGAGGTTCCCAAAACCCGTGTCACAGCCTGTGACATACACGTACTTGTTGGCCTTGTCTGGGATGGTGGGCATCTCCCTGATCCAGCGGTACATATACCAAAGAACCACAAACCCCAGGACAAAGAGGAACATGGTTGCGCTGTAGAGGTAAAACACATTAGTTCCAAAAGATGCACACAGCTGTGCAAAATGCATGAAAAAATTCAATTTGGCAAAACGTGCCACGATGGCGGTAACATGGCAGCGCCTATCAAATATGGACCGTTTTTAAGATTCTGAATGCGCGTGTATGGAAGCAGTAACTTGACTGTCTCAGTTTTTTTCCTCACAAATGTATAAATCCATAGAAATGACCAAAGCCAGGTAGCTGTGTGAAATCGCATCTTAAAGCCTCCCGGTTCGGCAACTTGCTGGCTGACACGCCCGGCTTAGTGGCAACGCGGGACAACCCGTCATCGGCGCCGCTGACGGCGTTAAATGTCAACATCCCCAACCACACTAACCAGGCTCCGCTATTTGAATGACAGAGAGAATAAAAAAATAAGTATATATATGTATATATTTTTTACAACAAAAGGAAGCGTTTGTCAAGGTAACGCATTTGGTTATCACACACTTGTGTAATAACTGCACGGCGGCGTGCTGCGTATGTTTTGAATAGGCCTGTGACTGTTCGGTAAAATTAAGTCTTAGTTTAGTTAGCGTCGTAGTATGTATGTGTGTAAGGTTATCTTTCTCAGTTCAGCTGCGTACCTGCGGCGAGACGGGGCTGTCGAGAAGGAACCGATTCACGCGAAGGGCGCAAATTATCAAACTTGGACTTCGACACCGATGCGTCAGGGGAAGCCTTAGACTTGCCACGACCTCCGAACGGAAACCCGCCCCTCCGGCCCGTTACTGCCGCTGCCGCATACATGGACAAAGTGTCTAAAAACGTAGATTTACTGTCAATATGTGTTGCCTGCTTCGACAAACTACTCTCTTAAGAGGTGAACACACGTGTGCCATGCAAAGTTCACAACTGTCATCCACACGGTCAACCTTACTGCCGTGCCCGCGCGGTTACTGTAGTTTGCCACTGGGTGGTGACAAAACAATCGTTCTCGTTCCCGTCTCGCCGAGCAGATGCTTCTTGAATGACGCCTAAGAAGTTGTCAACTCATTCAACCACTGCCCCGAGAACTATGTGAGATAGAGAAACCATGATCAACTAACATGCTTACGATTGTTTTCAAATTGCAATCATAACGTTGTCTGTTATATACCAGGCGGAAGAAACCGCGTACTTTTCCTTTAATCTTAACACAAACACGATCTCCACTGTATAGTTGAAGTTACCGTGTATACAAGTAGTGCCCATCAGACCAACAACAGGAGGTGACCGAAAGTGCTCCTCCCGCCCAGAGGATAACACTGTCGAGCCACGAACGCCACCTCTGCGGTTACAAACAGCTACAAACGCGTCACATAAACTTATGCAAATATCACAACAACAACAATAGCAATTGAGGCGGTAGATCGGTGTTAGTTGAACTTCATTCCTCTAGATGGCGATGAAACGGCGTTTTGCATTGGCGGACGGACGACACATTCAGACCACAAAACGCCATCACGATAGGAAACGGTCAGAACGAAACCATTAATGTGGTAAACCGAACCACAGTGTATGCAGTGGATAATGAAAAGTATTTGAATTAATTATTGTCTAAATTCCGCATTTAATTTTCCCAGCCAATGTTTGCGGAATGATCATATTTAAGCCTACTGGTTGCATTGCATTACTTAGGAGTTGGCTTCCCTCTCAGCTCTGTTGTATAACCTATGTACGCCTAACCTACGCATGCAAAATGCGAGGAACTGCCCCTCCATTAAAATGTGGTTTCAGCTCTGCTACACCAGCAATTCATGTTGGATGTTATTATCTAATTTAATGGCTGAGGGGTCATCGCGTATGACTACAACTAATGATCTGTTATCATGCCATATTGGAACTTAAACTAAGGGGGAGACTAGGGCACATGCTACTGAAAGAGAGGAGGCGGACTAGGAGGTCAAAGTGAGGTCAGTAACCTCTTGCATGTTACACTGTTGCCAGGCCACTTAACTATGTTCAGAAATCAATGCAAACAGAAATCCCTCATGCATTAACAAGTTATTTCAAGTTATTAGTTTAAGTTGTTATTAGGATGGCATTATTTTAATTAAAGGCTCCTGGATTCGTGCTTGAATGAATTGTGGGCAAAAATTTGCCTTTAGAACAAACCTCTGCAGGTAAATGTTTGCTCAGTGGAGTCATCAGCCTTTTTGGCAGCAGAATCCGACCGGACAATAATCTACAAACAAAGCTTGATAACCCCATGTTCAATAACAGCACGTGTAGAAAGAGCACAAGTATCATGAGAAACCATCTCTGTCCACAGAGCCCTTGGTGATGCCACAAGACAGACTGGCTTGAACGAGGATCTACCCATTGGATACAGCTACATGTCAGTGAGTGGATTATTTGGAGTACGTCTGGTTTCAGACGCCATTTTCGATCGTCAGCAAATTCACATTAATTAAACCATTAAGGTTTGAAGGCATGCCTTTATAGTGCATTAATGATTCTCATCCAGTATTTGCGTCTTTATTAGGAGCTCATCTGAAATGGCTTTATCTGAAATGGGACTGTCTATATCAAACTATTAATGGCTTTTTTGGGTATGAGCACCACTATTTTTGTCTTTCCCAGATAAGTCAACATGTCAGGTGGACCAGTGAGACTGCAGAGCATTAAAAAACTGGGGCAGGAAAACCACAGCTATGTGGGTTCAGATGAAGGTGATGCGCAGTTAGACAATTTTGATGTAAAACGTTAAAGGATGATGGTTGAAATGCTGATTCTTTATTGGCAATTAGATTTTGTGACATCAAACTCAGTCTGACCTTTGCTGATGTATGTTTTTCTAGCCTCACAGTCAATTTGGATACATTTGTCTGCTTCAGTTCATTTTAAACATGTTCACCTACTACACTTGTTGTAGTTCTCTACTACATTCTTTCTGTTATACTCTTTGAGCTGCTGCTGCTTCAGAATTCCTGGATGGCTCTATCAGTAGATCAATAAAGTACTTGCCTACTTAAAAACTGGAATCCTCTAATACACGCTGATAAGGAATGTAGGAGAAGTTTGTTGTGATAACTGAAAACTACTGTATATCCAGTGTTCACATTTTAGGTTTTGGACATTTTTTGATTTTCACCCATCCACATTGTATGATATTAAAATTCAACACTGTTGCATAAACAGTATAGTATAAAGTTTGTAATGTCTTTGTGTTACAGAGCCGCGGGGCTCCTACATGTGAGTATCTGGCACTTCTGTTTGTATGCGTTTTGTACCTTTGCATAACTGTATCATTCTCTACAGCTGAGTGATCATGTGTTTGCCTGTAATTCTGTCTAATGCTGTGTCCTATTGGATGCAGGACAATGGCAGCTTCCAAGGAGGAAGACGAGAAGTGAGTATAATCCTTCAAAATTTTGTGTATTTCCCGGACTCTTTCTTTCCCTCTTGAACTGCCTTATATGGACTGTTTATTGCATCAGAGTTCCAGACAAAGCAGAGCAGCCCATGATCAGGATCGGCTTCTTTCAGTTGGTATTGGACCTCAGAGATGCAAAACACCTTGGCAACATGCATTTGAGAAG
>OMPJ01041410.1:0-13468 GCA_900312935.1 Carapus acus
TCCACGCGTCTGTTGTAAAATTAACTATCTGATTTAATTTGGACATTATGGCTGAAGCTAGCGACCAACCGGCAACCGGAGCTAGAAAATCCTCCCCTGTCGTTAAGATCACCCGTTTGGGAGCACTTTGATTTCCCAGTGAAAACCTGCGACGGAAAAAAACAAGTGGTTAAAACGAAGGTGGTATGTCCTCATTGTTTTACTGAGGTCAGCTATGTTTCGTGCAACACTTCAAACATGCTCACTCACCTGAGACGGCACCACCCAAGTGCTAAGATTACCGGGACAAGAAAGAAAGCCCCCATAGCGCAAACGCCACTGTTATCTGCGTTCAAGCATCCTTTCAATTACAATTCCGATCGGGCTAAAGCCATTACAACATCCATTGGGGCTTTTATTGCATCGGATGCATTGGATTTTTTTGTTTAGTGTTTGAAAGGAATTAATTATTTTCAATTTTAATATTTTAATTTGTAACATTGATAACCATTTGAGGATATTTAATTTAACTTAATGGTACCAGGCAGCACTTTTAATTTATTTACGATTTCCGCTTGTATATTGACAATTTTTGGTTAAATAAACAACACGCTGTGGAAGAAAATGGTTTTGCATTTTGTTCCCATACTGTACCGAAAATGTACCGAACCGTGACCCCCCTGTACCGAGTACGTACCGAACCGTGATTTTTTCATACCGTTACACGCCTAATTTAACCAATTATATCATAACCAAATATAATCTAATATAATCAAATGTTGGAATACAACGTTGCTCCAACCACAGACTAACTTTGGACGTCATCACTGGCAAAAATGAACCAGTTAGAGCTGTATTTTTCAACCGCTGTGCCGGAGAAGTCGTTAGGTGTGACAAAGAAGTCACGTGCCGCCAACCCACCTCCCCGTCGACAACTCGCGGCCAAGTGAAAACATTGTCAATCGCAAAATGTGTCGCGGCTGAAAAAAGGTTGGGAAACACTGAGTTATGGAACATGGGCAGACGGAGTACATGACCAAAACAGTAAGGAGGGATGACTTGATACCCTTTGTCAATTATTCAAAATGTGCAAGAGAGGTTAAGACTAGAGTGCAAGCAGGATGGCATAGAACAAAAAGAGTGCCAGGAGTGCTTCTGTGATAGAGGGTAGTGAGACCTGCCATGATGTATAGTAATGATACAGTGGCTCTGTCGAAGAGACAGGAGGTTGAGCTTGAGATAGCAGAGATGAAGATGCTGAGTTTTTCTTTGGGAGTAAACAGGTTAGACAGGACTTCAAATGAACACATTAGAGGAACAACTAAGGTGAGGGGATTTTGGGTCAAGGCCACAGAGGCAAGATTGAGAAGGTCATGTACAGGGGAGAGATAGTGGATACATTAGACAGAGGATGATGGAGAAGGAGCTCCTATGTAAGAGGAAAGGAGGAAGACCACTGAGAAGGTGCATGGAAATAGTTGAGGGATTGAGTGGGCACTTCAGTTGATGATTGTGCGGTCAGAGTTAGATGCAGACAGATGACCCGCTATTGCCACTCGTAGAAGGCGGCAGCTTCTCGAAGAACCTACAGAGTATGGCATGGGGGACTTTGAAAAGGCAGTAGTACTTTTCATACTAGCAGCTAGCTCCCATGTGCCTTCGGTAAAGATAACAAGAAATAATAACAAGAAATAACAAGAAGAATCATTGCTTGTGACTTCTGCCTCACAGGACTAGCCGTTAAGGGATATGATCCTCATGAAAGTGATTAGAATGCATTCTAGAATCAAACTTCTTTCTTTGAAATTGTCTTGATAGAAAATAATGGTCAATAAGCTATCTACAGCAGTGGTCCCCAACCCTCATTGTGCCACGAACCGGTTTCATGTCAGAGGGTATTTCCACGGACCCGCGAAGTGTTGTGGATAGTTAGCGGAAGTGACGTAGGCAGTTGCTGTTGCATTGGTTCCCCTCGTAACTGTGCGAGATGTGTGTGATTCTCCCACTGAAAAGTGCTGCAGCGCGGCAGAATTTGCCGTCAAAGGTGCTTGTTCTCAGGGAAAACGAACCTTGTTATTGCCCGTACAGTTGTGGAGGGTTTGGAGGGAAACAAACTGCCAGCTCGCAGGCTAAAGAAACCCTCTGTCGCTGTTTAAATGTGTTTGTATTTTCCCGGACGGCTTGTGACTGCTGAACGCGCTAGCTTGACAAGCTAGCAGGTAGCTGGTTCCGTACCGAGGTTTGGGATTAGAGGCAGATATGTGACATATGTGAGCGAGGCAAGCACCTGACATACGTCACTGGCGAGTGGTGGACAGATGTGACGGAGAGAATCCGGTCTTATTCCAAAATAAAACATTGTTGAGAATCAGATCATACATAAAACAGAAATATTCTTAAGAAAGTATCCTCTCCCTGCGACCTGGTACCTATTGACCCACAGACTGGTGACCGTCCGCGGCCCAGGGGTTGGGGACCACTGATCTACAGCATTGCACTTAAACAGAACCTTTTTAATATTACTCCAATAATGTGGTTGGTCATTTAAATCATTTACTGTCTACCTATGGCGTCCACATCCATAAATATAAAGCACTCCTGTACTTTAACATACTGATATACTGATGTGAATTTGCCACTTATAGGTAATGCAAAGAATGTTTGTCTTTTTGCCTGAAAGCTGGTTTGCTATCAGCTGGCTGCACTTGGAGGGGTTGATGTAGAACAAAGATGGAGCAACCAGAATGTGCTTTCCATATTAACACAAGATGCAAACCCTTTGCCCCAGAGCATCTCTGCCTTTAGAAGGAACTGTCACAAGATTTGATATCCTGCGGACACTTCAAAGTCGTGATATGGAGGGCTTGCTCAGAAAATCAGTTTAAATTGTCTCATAACTTAAGATACATGTAGTTGCAGCTGCTGCCTGCATGTACTTCCTGCTCAAACATTATCTTACGTTTATTTGTACACAAATACGGTGAGTTATCACAGTTTTCTTCACTCGACCATATACAGATACACTGTCATTGCAGTGTGCCCTGGCTCCTTTCATTTGCCATTTACATGTGGGCTTACTGGAGCTTGCATGCACACACACATACAGCCCACTGCCCATCCCTCCTCCATCTCCTCCTTTGTCCCTTTCCAGCTACACACACTTGCACACACGCACGCACACACACACACACACACACAGACACACACACACACACACACACACACATACACACACACACACAGTCTCCTCCATGTTCCCCCATACACATGAAAACATTACACGCGCTGTCATCCCTGTCTCCCACTCGTACTCTTGCTTGCACTGCCTTTCTCCCTTTATCTCTATCTCCCTCGCACACTCTCTTTCTCGCTCTCTCCTTCCCTCCCTCGCTCTTGCACACACCCCTCCTCCCCTGGTTGGGGCAAAGTAGAGCAAAGCTAAGGGCCGCTCTTTTTTTTTTTGTCTCGCCTGGCGTCGTCGATGAAGTCGGACAGAGGGGACAGCAAGGTTTTATTGCATCCATCTCCTGGTCTATCCTTGTCGGAGAAGGAAGAGGACAGCTAGTTACATGAGAGAGAAGAAAAAGAATGGAGGTTGGCGTCAGACGCAGGACTCATCCACTCTGTCTGTGTTAGAAAAGCATTGGTTAGAAAAAGGGGTAAAGTGAGAGAAGAAGGGGTGATATTGGCGAGTGGAGCAAGAGGGAGACGCCATGGGTCAGCTATGCTGCTTCCCATTTTCCCAGGCTGAGGAGAAAATCAGTAAGTGTCTCGGCTCCCTTCTCCACATACTGTATGTGGGTGAATGTTTTCAAACAGCAGGTATCTGGACAGATCAGGCTCCTTGTCTCTGGTAGAGACGTTGTTCATGTACGTCGCCGGTGTGGCATCGCTAGTGGCCAGATCTGTGCACAAGTCCTTCCAGAAATGTGATTTTGCAGTTTTTGTCACCTAATACATCATGATAAATGTGCAAATTGTAGTTACTGTTGAGGCTTAGTCCTGATCATTAATGTAATTGCTTGTCCTTTTCAAAATGTTTTTTTAGACCATTAAATGGCTGTGAATCAGTGTGTTTTACATATTTGGAGTTTCACAATACAATGTAACATACTGGGAAGAGGACTTTTCTGTGACTGTCGTGGACATTTTTGAGAAGTTGTACATCATCATTTAGGTCTAGGAACGTTACAGTTTCTCCCATCATCTGTGAAATTATGCCTGGATGATTTGCTACAGCATGATTTTTTTGTTGCACTTTTCATTACCTCTCATTAGTTTTCAAGTCTCTGCTGGAGCTGTAAAATGAGTGTGTCTATTGCTGTCAGAGTGAAAATACCAACAATGATGATTCATTCTTACTAATACAGCAGCATAATGGAAGACACCAAAGGTTTTTGCTTTGACCATATTACTGTCCATGTTTACATGTTAACACTTACTATACGCATGTATTCATAGGCTAATAGTAACAGAGTTGCTTATGTTAGCCTTAATTTTGGTGAAGGCAAATGTTGAATTTAATTATCACTACAAAAATAACACACAGACATGAGGCTGTGCTACATGTAGGATAATCATACAGATACTATCAGTTGTTTCATGAATTGTAAACAATGTTAAATTTGAAAATCTTTCACATATTCTGTGATACAATGCTTTATCCATGAAATGAATTTTTGTTTTGGTAAGATATTATAACATCATAAAATGACTGCAAACACAAAAATAACTACAAGCATTAATTTAACTTCACAAAGCCATAGGTATCCGAACAGGATAGCTTGCTGAAGTTTGTAGGAACTGAAATGATAGATGGTGGGTGATTCCTGATGCTGGCGGTGGTTGAATTGCAGCTTTAAACAGTAGTTTGTGGATAAATGCAGGTTTTACACAAACAGATAATCACTCAGACAATTTAGCCTTATTTAGTCAAAATATGTCCAATTTGTTGTGCTTGTCAAACCAGCATCAGGATTTTTTGTATAAAAAAATAGAATTTGTTGGTTAAACTGGTATTCCTGCTCAGATAGAGACGGATTACAATCTGTTGTCTCAAACCTAAGCCTGGTTTACAGGCTTAGGTTTGAGACGCATAGTGTCACACCATCTCAAGACTACTGACATTCCTCTGTTTGAAAGAAGGAATTGAACCGGGTAGTTGTCTGTGGCAGCTTGATTCTAACAAAACAAACATGACACACGCTTTAAGTCTGATTTTAATACATTGTCTGATGACAATTTGTCTGCTCTGTCACTGAATATCAATCAACGACCTAGGGTTCAAAGTAATGCCATTTCAAGTGCCTGCTTTAAATTGTGGGCTGTGGGATCTGGATATGTATCAAAAATCTGCACTTCAAAATTACAGTGAGAACAGTGTCATAAATGTGGACTTTGACCCAGGTTGAAAGGGTCAACCTGTGTGTTTGTGTGCCTGTCTATCTGTGCAGTGTGCACCCGTATATCCACAAACTTGCATGCGTAGGTCTGCACTTCATTTTCAGTGCACTTCACTGCATTTCAGTTCACACGTACGGATATCACAAACTTGAAGGGTTGCTAGATTCTGTGGCATTCTGGAGCTTTTGCTTCACTATTTCCTCGTATTTGGGAACAATAACCTCACCTCCTTCCGATGTGGCAACATAGCCATAAACAGTTAAGCCACAGTGCCCTTCTTGTGGCTGAAGAAAGAATGTGGGAGTGGGGAATGAGGCAATGAAGACTAATAAAGACAAGGAGAGAAAGAGCACACGGTATATAAACAGAAACACAAGGAGATACTGATGACAGGAAGTAGGTGCTTTTAGGTCAGATGCTGCTCCTGTGATATACTGACCACCCTCATGTGCGCAGTGAGTTTTGTGTATGTGTTTGTCTAATTGTATGTGTTTGCTCAGCTGTGACAGGAATGACACATAGTCGTGCAGTTTTGGTAAGCAATCCCCGCAGGTTGAAATGTGAAAAACACAGACTACACACCAATCAGGCCTGCCCTCATGACCTTTTTTTCTTTTTACAAGGCACATGTGTATGCTCATGTGATGAAATATTCTTCTTTGTTAGATGAGATCCAAATTAGATGAGTTTGTTTGCAACACGGATTTGGTATGAATCGAAATAATCAAAGCATGCCCGTTGTTGCTGAATTTACAGGGCTTACAGTACATGTACCTCGAGCTCAGCTACAGGTCTGTTACGTTACAAGCCAGATGCTCACTTCGACCGGAATGTACACTCTGGTTATGCTATTTGAATTTACAGTAGTAAACCAATTGAATGTAGACTGTATCTGTGTGATTGTCTCACATTCGAATGTGTATGGTCCAAAAATATTCACATTGCATCTCAGTTATGCTGTTGTTCCAAAATGTTCCATGTTTGAAGGATAGATTAGTGATAACTGTGTTGCGCAATTATGTTCATGTATTTGCAGTATATTATCATTATATTTCAGTCATTCATTGATCACCGTCTGTTATTCTCAACTTATTTCAACTCATAATATCATTATTGATTTTCACTTATTCTCAGTTTTCTGAAAATGAAAGTTACCAGTGTACAGTGAAATGTGACATGACAGGAAGATACGATAGAAAAAGGAACTGAAAAATTAGATGGCGCACTACTGGCTACAGACCTCTGTGTGCCACCTGGCTCTTTTGAATATATTTGCCTTGTCCTTTTTACATATTTTTATGATGTTTTAGCAAGTATGTTGAGCCTAAACTAATGAGCCAGAGGAAAGAGGTTACCATGGCAGCAGCCACCCTATAATACTGGATTGCTATTATCCAAGTTCAGTCCTATCTCGGCGGACACAAACACAACTGGTTGTTAAATCACAGCCTACCAGCTTGATGCTAAATGACTGACAATGTTCAGTCTGCCTTCCTTTTTCTCGTCTATTAATAGGAACAATCGACTTTCTCATAGGAACAGTTGTGTACTCCCCATCAATGCCCCAGTCTGGACAGACTGCCTACTTTTGTTAGGCCTGTCATTTCATAATGTATTAAACGGTCATGCCCTCATAGACACTGCAAGAGCCTCATGACTTCTATTGAGCAATAGTCCTCAGCCCATGTGACAGTCAGGCGCTCCACTCATGGTGGCACCTGACCTCCAAGAGGGAACTTGGCATTGCTCAGGGTGAACAGTTCAGCTCGGGAGCTGTGTCAATGCAGTGCACTAAAGGCTCACTCCTTGTACAATAGTATATTGCACAAGGCGCATGCTGGTAACATGTGTCCTGACGTCCTTACTGATTAAGATGCACCTCACTTAATTCTCTATCCACTGAAGCTCAAGTCCCCTCATCTTATCACCTTCCTTCATCGTGGCTTTTCTGCCTCCTTTCCCACATCTACAATTTCATGGAGATGGTTGCTGAATGAATTTCATCTGGCGCACATAATATTTTCAATCCACTTGTCACCCAACAGGTTGTAAGCCATATGCTAACACTGTATGCTGTGATACAATGTGTTCAATTAAGAGGTGAAATAGATTTCCTTATTTTCTAGTGCAAGCACTGATGTTCCCCTCCGAAGATGGTTCAGTGCGGTGCAACACAGTACCCCGAATTTGCTATTGTTCTCTCTGCCTCTCTTTGCTTATCTCCCTCTATCGCTCCCTACCCATACCTCCCTTTCTGCTGACAAGTTTTGTTTTAAAAACCATATGGATATGACATTTTCCCAGATGTTGGATGGTGAAAGTACGTTTGTCAAGTTGTGTGGTGTACCTTTTTGTTAAATAAGCAGATGAATAAGAAAATAAAAGGAGGGGTGCACACAGATATGCGTTTTTGATTTACGCAATTAGCAAGGGGTAATGAAGTAAGCTGTTACAAGTTCGTAAGGTGATAACAAACTGGAAAGGAAACACCTCCCTATCTATCTATCTATCTGTCTGTCTGTCTGTCTGTCTGTAGTTGGTTGGTTCTGTGTGCTTAGCTCAACTCTGAGACAGAGAGCTCAGGAATTTATCACATTTTCTGCAGGACACAATTTGTGCTGCATAGAAATCTTCAAGAACATGATGAGGTTGTAGGTAAAATCTGTTTAGTGCAGAATTTGACGTTTTTTGTTTCATAAGAATTTTACAATACAAAACAAGTTAAGATTAGGGGAAGCGATAGTGAGATGAGGAAATGTGAGGTCAGTTGTGTAGTCTATCCCACATAGTGTTCAGCTACAACATGGCTGTTGTTGAAGTGCCAGCCAGGCTCCCTTCCTGTCTCCATGACAACCATGCAACAAAGGTAGAGATGAAGAATAGCATTTGAATGAAGGGAGAGTGGCGGGAAATGATGATGGTTAGAATCAAGGGAGAGGTTACTCAGAGCGGTAAAAAATTGACAGGAGAGTGTTCGGCTGTGTGTGTGTGTATATGCGTGCGGACGTGCATGTGTGTGTATGACGAGTGTTTATGTGTGCGCACATTAGTGAGTAGAATCTGATGTAAAGGATGGATTTATTTCCCAAGCAAGGCAAGTAAGGACTCAATCACTGAGTCCTTACACTGAATCAATCATATAATCTTTATTTACAGTGCCCACAATGACAGTTCCTGAGCCAGGCCACACCCAGAATAACTTCAAAAAATTTAAGAACAGAAGGAAAAGAGAAGACACCTTGGGAAATGCAATTCAAAGAGAGATACTTTCCCCACGAACAGATGAACAAGCTGAATAAATTGGCTGTAAAGTCAGTAATACAAATACTCATATATGAATGGAAAGAGAGGAAGGATTTTTCATGCATTTTTCGTACAACAAGGCGCACTTTAAATCCTGAAATGTTCTCTAAAGTTGGCAGTGTGCCTCATAATCCGGTGCACTTTGTGTATGAATTTTTGTTGTGCTAACTGACTTCGAACCAATTTTATGTGGTATACTGTGCTCTAAAATTGTCAGAATGTTTTAATGCAAGCTTGGTAAGTGATGAGGCCGATCTGCTAGATTAATGCTGCGTTCCAGGCTCCCCGTAACTGATAATTTACTGGTTAAAAGTGGGCGGGGCTCCAGCCAAACCTGTGAATTCACTCCTGTGAACTCGACTGTACTCAAGTACTCAAACTTCCTCGTTCGACGTCACGCAGTGTATGTTTTGTACACAAAAATGACGGCCCAGTGGCAGACTGGGAAAAGTATGAAGTTGTGACTTGTGACTTAGAAGTTCTGATTCACAGGTTCAATTCCCCGCTGGAATGGAGCGTAACTGTCGGACCATTGAGTCTGAACACTGTAGTATCGTGGCCTCTCATTAGATTACTGTACTGTAGACTTCTCGTACACTCTTACGAGATCTGAATCACATGTTCAGTTTTTTAACTATATGGCACTGGGTTGTCAATGCGGCGTATACCATTCACAATTCTACCGAAATGTTCCACGTCTGTTGGAAATGCAACTTAGTGTGCCAGAAAAGTAATGACTTTTGAAGAAAATGTGACAGTGCTTGATATGTTAAAATGGGAAGGGGGGGCTTGTCAGTTTGGGGTCAAAGAAAGCACAATTTGATCGATACAAAGTTATAAGTAAGCGATCAGAGAAAGTGTGGAAAATGTGAAAACTTTCATTTGCAGCCCCCACTGACGCAAAGTGTCCCGACCCCTGAGTAAGGGAGTAATTCTAAGGGGGCATCACTTCTCCGCCATTACATGCTTGATGCCCATATGGCTAGAGTGTTAAACTCAGACACTGAAGATGTGGAATTTGATGGATTTGTGGAAGAGGAATTATTTAAAATTTTAGTGTATTTTTCTCTATTTGTTACAACTGAAAAATTAGTTTCATCATGAGCCTTATACCCAGATGCAACTTATGTCTGGAAACTGACCCGTTCATCGATACCGCCCCTTATAATGCAGTGTGCCTAATGGTCTGCAAAACATGGTATACAGTATGTATTCAAGGTGTGTCTGTGAGTGGCAGGTGAGTAGGGAGCCTTGGTGGCATGATGGTGTAGGTTGATGAGTGTTACAGGCTGCAAAGGAGGTGCTGGAAATAATCTTGACCGTTTTGATGTGGGTCAGGCAGCACCTGGAAAACTGAAAGATAGAGACAAGCTGGTCAGATGACCTACATACAAAACGTAAGGGGAGCTAAGGGTCAATTACAGTGTACTGTGTTCTCACCAGTATGTGCAGCAATCATTTGGAACAACGAGATGGAGTAAGGAGACCTTCAGTTTACCTCAGCCCTGTCTTTCAAAACCTGGTCTAAACCTCAGCCTCTAATCACTCACCTTGCACTCACATGCAATGTCCTAGCCCAGACCTTAAAGTATGGAGGCTGGACTGGTGGCTGGAGGGATTCCACGATCGCCTACAGTGAGGCAGCTAATACCAATCTTCTCAGGCCGCAGTCCCTGTATGCAGCCCCACGCTCTGTAATCCCTGCCCTCCCGAGTACAAGCAGAGATAAAGTGACGTCAAGAAAAATTAAAATCCCTCAGAAAAGTGTCTGTGCAGAAGCCAAACTATTGGGGGTGCCACTCTCATTTCATGTCCTCTGCTCCTCTAGCCATTGCCCAATTTATGAACAGTTAGGATGGTTGCTTCACATCTGTTAAAAAATTGGATGATCATGTGACCCTAAAAAGTTCCTTGTGAATCTTAACACCTCGAGGACCTGCTTATTTTGTTAACCTGAAAGACAAAAGAAGGAGACATTTCAGGAACAATGCAAAACAAGGCCTATGATACTTCAGACAACAATCGTGCACACACATAATTGCCTGATATCATCTAACAACGTGTCCATTACTGTTGCACACAGGAAGTGTCTCAGAGTTGATTCCTACCTTGAACCCATCTGTCACTCATACTGCACAGCTTGCCACTGTCTTGGTAGTGCAGGATGTACAGTATATCGGGACAGCAAGTCTACAAAGATGATTGTAACTCCCTCTAATCTTCTCGATCAGCATTTCCAAAGGGAAGGTAGCATGGAGCCATTCTGCTATTGGCTAATATTCATCTCTTGCTTTAACTTTGCCTCAATAACTTTATCTGCATGGTATGTCTCCGCTTTGTACTTTTGTAGTTGCTACAATTTCGAAAATTACCTGTGCTCTTAAACATTTATTCTAGAGCACTCCTTCTGCATTTATTTGTCCTACTTCCACTCTCCAAGATAATCTAGAATGGTATAGTTTCAAAGTCAAATGCCTTTCTCCCCAAGCATCTTCAAACCTTAACAGATTTGTTCTCTGAACCAAATACCTTCCCACTCTTTATGTTCTTCATAACTGCCCTCACCTCCTTTTTCTTTATTTCTTACCCTTCCCACTCCTCTACAATTTTCACATCTGGCCTCCCCTCTTTCACACTCGCCTTATTTATTCAGTTGGTGAGGAATCCCTCCAACTTCTCACCACACTATCTTCACTCACTCACTGGCGCACTTCAGTGCCTGACCTTTATCCCACCATTCTACCTGCTCATTTCCTCTTTCCAGAAGATACACCACATACCCTCAAGCCAGTTTCCCTCACCACCTTAGCTGTACTATCCCAGATAGATAGGAAGTCCTCATAATCTTGAGGAGGTTGTTATAACTCCCTCCAGAGTTGCCAGTAAAATGTAAAAGGGGCCTCATTTATCAACCGTGTGTGCGCACGAAGTGCGTACGCAGTTTCCAAGGCAAAGTGTGACAATTACCAATTCGTACTTATGTATAAACGTGTGTAAACTCACACACACCTCTGACCGTGAGTACGCACAACGTCTATCCCTCTCGATCCCAGTGTAGAAGTACGCTAACCTGCAAAACAGCGGGACATACACACAAAGTATTGTTATTAACATTCACTTGGATGTAGACTTGATCTGACCCGATTGTCAGTATAAGTAAATACCTGGGAACTGCGTTAAGTTGTCACGTGTTCATTCAACATTGGATTTCATTTTCTGCGCCCCATCACTTTGCTCTGCTCGGCCATTGCGGGAGCAGTGCACGAATGCGCAAGCGTGAAGTTTAGAGGGAACATTGACCATGGCCTATCTATATTGGAGAATTTGGAGGGCCATGCGCTGCGCAGGCAGTGCGTTTTCAAATAGCGTGTGGATGTTCAGCGAGAGCATAGAGTCTAACCCATCTAATTGAGACTAACCTTTCTAACCCAGTTTCTGCACATTTCATAAATATGAACTTGTTGGTCGTTTGGATGATCGAAAATAGAACCCCCTCTACACACCATTAGTAAAGGAGGCCCTTGGTATGCAGCAAGCGCAGCATCCGCTCTGAGGAGCGTGGAGAGCCACATGAGCCAGAGTTAAGTTTGTGTTCAGTGTCACAATTTGCGAAGTGTTTGTTACATGCCATACCGGAGAGAGAGTTAGGTGAGACTAACCAGTGACAGTTGCTCAGTCATGTGCAACATACAATATGTGGATTGAACAGCTTATATCACCTTTTTTCCAATTCTGTATCTTGGCTCAATAAGGACACAGTTAGCCAACTGCGGGGAAAACGGAGCACTTTTATTTGTAGGTTGACAGGCATGAAGATGCAAAAGGGAGTTACAGGCTACCAATCTGTGGCTTCTCGCATTTCTAGATGCAGCGTGGCCAGGACTTTGTCTCTGATGTTTGGGTTTTCTCCAGAAAACAGACGCACCAGGAGAGCATATGTTTTTGACACCACTATTTATTACATTGAAATTTGAAAAAATCAATGCCCATTGCCATTCATCAAGTCACACAGGCATCTAAATCATGAGAGGGCCTGCATGCAAACATCAACATCACATATTCACCCACAGGTGAAAAGTCATCATCAGCTGAAAGGAGAATGATGAAGGCAAGTAGTTATTGCCCTTAGGGATGATAAATCTGTCTTCTGTTGTGACCCTGCTAGTCACTGTTGGGCATAAGCAACAGATAGTCATGATAGATTAATCCAGAAGTTCACAACAAAGGGTACTGATGTTCTGTAAAATGCCACATGGAAATTAATCATTGTTGTCATTTAATATTTTGGTGAACTTGTTATCAGATCCAGTGTAACCTAATGTGGAAATATTCACAACTAAGCAAAAGGACTTGCTTTTCTTTTGACAGCTGTCACTCTTATGATACTTTGACCCCTGCCACTTTGTGTCTGTCACAGCATCTGTTGTTAGCAGTTTTTATGAGTCACTGAAAAGTCACTCAAACTCAACAGATCAACAGCAATTTTGTGTTTTCATGTTGCACTCAACTCAGAACCCTGCTGCTGCCCTAAGTAACCTTATTTCAACCACAAATGTTGCCATTGTTATGCACAGAGCACACACACCTACTGTAAGTGGCAGTGGAACTTCAGTCTGAGGTAGGGGTGAGCGAACAACAACATTGGTGGACCGTCAGACGTCTATGCCAGTGTTTTTCAACTGGTGTGCCGCTGCACACTAGTGTGCCGCGAGTACCTGTAGTCCTTAGGTGTGCCGCGGACAAAGTAGTCACGTGCCGCCCCCTCCTGTTGACAACACGCAGC
>OMPJ01041414.1:0-10449 GCA_900312935.1 Carapus acus
GCGTTGTTTGAAGTGTTGCACGAAACATAGCCGACCTTAGTAAAACAATGACGACATACCACCTTCGTTTTATCCACTTGTTTTTTTCCGTCGCAGGTTTTCACTGGGAAACCAAAGTGCTCCCAAACGGGGGATCTTAACGGCAGGGGAGGATTTTCTAGCTCCGGTTGGTCGCTAGCTTCAGCCATAATGTCCAAATTAAATCAGATAGTTAATTTTACAACAGACGCGTGGACCTCGCAATACTGTTTTGAGGAGTGCAGGAAAGGCTCGACTGATTGGTTCGCCGTGCGACGTCACCTTCACATGGTCACAAGAGCACGAATCAGGAAAGAGTTTCTTACTAAATAATGAATATTAAGTAGCCACATGTGACAGGTACAGAACAGGCGCAGCACGTCTCTAGGTCTGTGATTGCCGCATATAAAAACAAATAAACGGACTGTATTCGTTCGGTACAGCACTGTACCGTACCGAAGGTCTTTTCGGTTCGGTTCGGTACGAATACAGTGCACCGTTACAGGCTTACTCCCTGTGCATACTTGTCTGAGGACTGGGTATGGAAATGACTCTCTGGGTATGAAAGGTTCCCAAGCCCTGGTTTAGTGGGTGGGACTCTCTAACCTGCGTGCGTGGGGGACTTCTTCCTCATCTTCTTTCTCCTCTCCTCGCAGATATTCTCCATCGTGATCTTCGGCTGCATCGCCAACGAGGGCTACATCAACCGCCCCAACGAGGTGGAGGAGTTCTGCATCTTCAACCGCAACCAGAACGCCTGTAACTACGGCGTCTTCATGGGCTCCGTGGCCTTCCTGTGCTGCTTGGCCTTCCTGGCCCTGGACGTCTACTTCCCCCAGATCAGCAGCGTCAAGGACCGCAAGAAGGCCGTCCTGGCTGACGTGGGGGTGTCGGGTGAGAGGACGAACCGCCACGGGGGGGCAGCGCTCGGGGGGGGGCAGCGCTCGGGCACAAACGCCACCACCTACAGGCCTGTCCTCACATTCAGTTGAAGAAGACTGAGCCACGATAATGACCCATTTGAGGTCACGGAGCCGTCGGAGCTCAAACTGCCTCTCGACTGAGGAGTGGGACGTCCTCAAGAAGCAACCGAGTCTTGCTCTAATTTCTGTTGAGATAATGAAGGTCTTTTTGTTTATTTTCTTTGCTTTAATTGGTTAATCCTGCGAGACGGTGTGTGTCATGCTGCTTCAAGCTCAGATGTTTATTGGCCCCACTGCTCTGCTCCGCTCTGCTCTGCTTCACACGCCATGAAGCTGAGACGTACGGTCCATGAACAGATGCTCAGCAGAGGGGAAGACAACAGAAAAAAGGATACTAGATACAGTTACTTTATCAGTTATGTACTCATACTGGAGTATGGCCTTTAAAGTCAGAAGTGGTTTGAGATTCCTTTTCCTCCATTTCCTCTGTCATTATTTGCTGCCGATCGAAGCCCCAAAGCTCTTTTATGGTCTAAACCGGTGAGAAAATGGAGGTGACAAGACGAGTTGCTTTAAATTGTGGATCCAAACGAGGGAGAAGTGAAAGTTCTGCCAGCAAATGTGGATGAAGTGGCAGATCCGCGCCTGACGCTCGCCGCCTCCTCCTGTCTGCTCCAGTAATGGCGTCAGACAGGCCGACACGGCAGCCCAGCATTCGGTTAATGATGCCGTCGCCGTCACCGGCAAGACGCTCCGTCCGTCTCCCGCCGGCTCCTGGTGGATGTGCAAGCACGTGGAAACAATCGTTACCAGCGCAGGTTTTGTTCCCAGCCAGCGGCCTCATAATCACAGATGAGGAAGAGATTGAGTCGTGCTCTGTGTCTGCTGTGGGAGTCCCACAGGGTTCATATCAAGATCCCCTCGCCTTAGCATACCACATTAGCATATCACTCCTCAGTAATGGCCACACTACACGTTCTAGCTCACGCTAGTCTAAGTTCATAGCTTGTTGTCTCTAGGACCTGCGTTCATATTGGGGATGAAGATGAGCTCATTTTTATTTCTCTCTGCCTTCCTGCAGCGTTCTGGTCCTTCATGTGGTTTGTGGGATTCTGCTTCTTGGCAAATCAGTGGCAGGTGTCAAAGCCGGAGGACAATCCGCTGAAGGAGGGCGGAGACGCCGCCAGGGCCGCTATCACCTTCTCCTTCTTCTCCATCTTCACCTGGGTAAGAGACTAGACCCCATACAGTCTGGCGCAAGTTCTGCCCCGGGAGATGGAGGCCACTGAGCCATCGGACACGATTGATAAGCTCTGAGCCTGGATATTTGCAACTTCTTTGCACTTGAGTTTTGTGACTCTCTGAGGGATGAGTGGTGAAGACTGTTGCGCTAAGCTCAGAACTTGTCAGTCGTGCCCGGCAGCAGATGGCCCGGTCCAGTGAAGTGTGTGGATGTTGTCCCAACAGGGAGCCCAGGCCCTCTTCTCTCTGGAGAAGCTAAAGAATGTGTCCTTTGAAGAGGAGTACAACAGGCTGTTCCCCCCCAGCCAGACCCACCACCAGCCCCTGGCCTGACTCTGCTCTGGGGCTCCCCCTGGTGGCCACAGCGCCTCCTCGGTCCCGAGACGGGGCAAACGCGTGCAGAGGCGGCCAAACGTTACTTACAGTCCAGCAGCCTCCAAATGGAGATGGGAGGAGTGAGGGCGGGAGGAGGAGGAGAAGGAGAGAGTAAGAGGAGTTATTAGTTTACAGACGCTAGTTTCATTATTTACAGACGTACGCACAACTTAAGCTTACCATACGCTCGGACGGGTTTGAGGATGCAGTTCCTCATTATGCCTGTGGGGGGAGTAGCTCCTCCTCTCCTCCCTCCTTTGCGTTCTGCCAATGCGACGGCCGCCCGCAGAGCATTTGGATCTGCGGATGCGCGCACAGGCGTTGGCGTGTGAATGTTTTGGGGATGTGATGGGTTTGAATAACACTGCAAAGGTGCCTGGCACAAGAATAAAAGTGAGGATGTGTTCAAAGTGCCAGAGCCGGACGTCCTGCTTTCCCATAACTTCAGCTCCGCTCATCTGATGCCACACAATCGAAACTAATCGAATTAAGCTGCGTTTATCAGATTTTGAGGTGTAGATTTGTGCCGCTTTGCTTTGGGCGATAAGTGGCTGGGCTGAGTAACAAATCTGCCCCCGTGTGCGGGATCTCTCCGGCAAATATCAACGTCGGTCTCAGATCATCATGGGCGCCGACATCATGGTAGAGATAATTACAGTCAACAGTAATCACACTCTCACCGGGGTGTGAAGCACATTCACACGCAAGAGTCAAAAGATCAAACCTGAGAAATAGAAGCACCCCATTGCTGCCAGTCTTTGAATCTGAGGCCACATATTAATGCTATGTCATGTTCATGTGTTGGTACAAGTAGTAGCAGGCGTGGAATAGTCAGTGATTTGGTGAAAACATAAAGGTAGAGGGAGGAGAACACTCCTGGTTGCCGTAAGACTGAGAGCTTCCTCACCTCCTCCTCCTCCTTCTCTCCTCCTCTCTGTGCTGGTTTTCCCACTGTCTGGCCTCTGCTGCATCTTCATGTCACGTCTCTTTGCCGGTGTGTGTCCACTGCTGAAGGTGCCCGGCCACCTGGGTGGTGTTGGTGATGGTGCTGGTACACCCTCAGGTC
This sequence comes from Carapus acus, assembly GCA_900312935.1. Classification (NCBI taxonomy): domain Eukaryota; kingdom Metazoa; phylum Chordata; class Actinopteri; order Ophidiiformes; family Carapidae; genus Carapus; species Carapus acus. The sequence goes on from OMPJ01041414.1 coordinate 3,625, forward strand.
CTGCTGAGAGTTCTGGTCCAAAGGCCCTAGCACACGGTTCCTCATCTTTCATGAGCTCCATGAGCTCTCTTTCATATTAAGAAAACCAACAGCTTTCAGACTACAGTAGTACCGTAGTACACGTTAGTCCCAACTAGCGCTGGTGTCCCCAAGCACCACTCCTAACTTGGATTTACGCCCCTGTCCCCAAAACAAATATGGACCCGGATCGGCTCGGATCGATAAAAACTTTGATGTCAAGGTACTACTGTATTTTCAAAGTCCACGGAGAGGTTGTGTTCCATCTCTAACCTCCGTGGGTGTGTGTGCACGCTGGTGTCTGACACACACTTTGGTTCCGTCCTCATGTGAGGCCCTGTCGCTCTAACCTGCTTTCTAATGAGCCGCTAATCCACCTTTTCCCCCACTCTCTCTCTCTCTTTCTCTCCCTCCCTCTCTTCCCTCCGCTGTAACACCACTGACACCTCTGCTCACCCCGTCCTCCCCTCCATCCCTCCATCCCCACCCCCACCCCCAAGGCCGCTCAGTCCTTCCTGGCCTTCCAGAGGTACAAGCTGGGGGCCGACTCCGCCCTCTTCTCCCAGGACTACACGGACCCCAGCCAGGACGCGGCCGGCGCCGGACCCTACACCTCCTTTGGCGGGGAGGACCTGGAGAGCCCCGGGGGAGGCGGGCAGGCCAACAGCGAGGCCGGCTTTGACGGCAGCGGGGGCTACCAGCGCCAAGATTACTGAGGTGGCCCCGAGTTTCTAGCGTGGAGCCAGTGTGTGTGTGTGTGTGTGTGTGTGTGTGTCATCCTTATCAAGTGTCAACATCCATGTGCAACCGGGAGGAATCCAAGGCAGAATCCATGTCAGACGTGTGCCGGCTGTGGAGATTCAGGTGGAGCTCGTCAGAGGGGACGAGAGCCACGTTCATGCTGTGGTCACATCTGTAGTACATCTCACACACACACACACACACACAAAAGTGTCACATCTGAGCACAATTCTGACATACATTCTGTAGGAAAAATGCAACCCCGATCATGCACAGGACCGCTTGTTAGCAACTGACTTTTGTTCATCGTCTGCTTAAATCAGGTTGAATTAACTTTATCATGATGCTGCCCAAGGTCTCACACACACACACACACTCACACACACACAACAGGGGGAGAGGTCAGTGAGGACAAGGAAATGCCTGTCAACAGTTGGAACCAGTGGTGGGGGGATTGTATTTCAAGGATGCAGCCATAAGGGTAAAACGAGGCAAACTGCTCAGGTACTGTAGATGAAGTCTTGGGTATGAGCCTATACATGTATGTTCTGGGCACCTGGGAGCCTCCTTGTCACGACAGCTTGGTTTGTGACTTGTGTGCTACTTGACATTTTAGCTAGTTTGCCTGTTTGCTGCAGCTGACTAGCGGCCACAACAAAGCATTTTCTGATTAGTGGGAATCGGTGGTTCTTCAAGGTGGCAGAAGTGAATCTACTCTGCAATGTAGTGTCACAATCAGTCCACCAGGGGGCGCTAGAGTGGACTAGGAAGCGGGGATCAGGAGCAGGAGGTCGGTGCTTGTGACTACAATGCCCTCACACACACTTACACACCCACACACACACTCAGCATCCATTAACAGGAGTTCAGAGTGTTCCCAGAGCTGAGAGAGAGAGAGAGGAGAGAGAGAGGACGGAGCTCTTTGTAGGGAAATGGGACTGGTTTCCTCGGTTCCCTCTTGTTGCCTTAGTGCCGACTGCCAAGCTAAATCCACTGAACACAAGGCGACATGGGATCAAACTTTTCTGTAGATTTTTTTGGTCATTTTGAGTATTTATTTTACGATTGTGTTAAGTTTTGCCAGGTATTTACCAACACGCATTGCTCCACTTAACCAGTGAAGTACGTGTACAAATATGTAAATCTATGACTCAGTATCTAGAAGTGTTTGACAAAGGTCTGCTTTATTTTAGAGCATCATGCAAGTTGAGTAAAATTAAGCAGTAACTACAGAAGCTTTATGGTATGCTGCGTGTTGGGCTTCATGTTGCATTCATGGTAAGGAGATTTTATTTTGGGATATAATTATTGAAATACTGCAACAAAAAAATACGACCAAATTAGCAAAGTATACTGTATATACACAGGTATACTTTATACTGTGCGACCATGTAGACGTAGAAGTGTGTGACGTTCCTCTGTGAAATCTGTCCAAAGTGTGTCAGGCTTGAAATGAAAAGTTACAATTTTGATGTTTGGTTTTAACCAATAAAATGCAGAAGATATAAAATTCTTGATGGGTTTGTTCATTTCATTCGATTTGCTCATCCACTTAAATATCAGATTCTCCAAAGTCAGTGCGTCATGGTGCTGTTCAGTAATTGACTTTTTCCATCAACACCAAAAGGCATTTCACACTTTTCATACTGAGGGTGGGATGCCTGGTTAAGGGTACTTTGGAATAGAAGTCTGCGTCCTAACCACTAGGCCACCTTGTCAGGGCATAAGAGTCACTTTAAGGGGTTGGTCTCACTTGCGCAGTGAAAATATTTTTATTTGTATAAATTATAGTAAATATAGATAATATAGGTCTATATATAGATGAAATATCTAGGTATAAATGTAGATGTATGAATCCACAAATATCAATTATTCTATAAATGCAAAAAAAATAAGTGTATGATATTACATGAATATGATTTTATGTATGAAACTGAATAAATATGATACATACTTCTGATATTTATTTATTTTATATTATTTATTCATTTATTTATCCTTTTATCATTTATTTCTTTATTTATTTTCATATGATACCTGTACGGTACATTATTTTGATGATATGTATTATTTATACTTATTATTATGTGTATATCTATGTATCTAAATATTCGTTATATTTATAGCAAAGTTATATCCACATATCATGTATATTTACATTATTTATACATGTAAACATATTCTGTATGATTGATTTCATATTCATTTTTGTATTGCTCACACATATACTGTACATAAAGCACCGCGCAAGTGACACCAATCCCCGAACCTCATTCCAGTGCCCTGACAAGGTGGCCTAAAGGCGAGGATGCGGACTTCCGCGTCGCAGCCTCGTTAGTTGCCTTCCAAACTCAATAGTATCTTCAAAACTGCTCAAACATCATCAAATTTACGTTTTCCCTTGTTAAATACGACCTGCCGAAATTTGTACCAAATAATTACGCCAAGTCTGTCAGATTTATGGACAATGTGTTTTTGTCATTTTCATCCGATGTCCGTGCGTCACTGTTGGTCCAACCTACAGAAACCACGTGATCACCACACCGATCATCAGTTATTCATTAGTGGTGTGTGGCGCTGCCAGATAGTGTGTCCTGTCGGCTCTATACTAAGTGAAACAGCAGGTAAGCAAAATATCGCAACACTTTTATAAACAACATAGGATGACAGAGCGTCGTCACATTGCTGAAGATGAATTCATCTCTGGGGCCTTTCAATGATTTGCTATTTCCCAATGATGTCGCACAATCTGCGTGGACATTTTGAAAAATCTGAAACTATTGCTATTGTTTTACAATTACTGTATTAAATACATTGTTACTCGTGTCTGTGTGTGTCGCTGCTTTTTTATTTTACGGCCACTAGAGGACGCTGTATGACAATAAAAGACAGGCACAACGGGCAGAAAAATCAAGTATTTTCTTTACATCTCACAAATGCACATCATTACGAATTTGTACATGCACAGCATATACTATGTCATGTTACAACTGACTGAACTTCAAATAGTAAAGATATCCACTCAAATTGTGCTTGAAACTTCTTTTAAATTTCCGTTTTGGGCGCCGCGCCTTGCAGTAAAGCGTTGCCTTCATGTGCCCTCGTAATTATCGCCATTACAGTGATAGTACGGCAGGATGTTACAGCATTGAAAAGTTTCGACATAAGAGAGAGCATTTGATTAGCGCGTTTATAGTTTCTCTTTACAATATGCTCCTGATTTGAAATTTTATTTAGATGATTGGAAAACAGAAGATTACAAATTCTTAATTTGGAATTCCGACGTTAGTGTATGTACATGAACGTCTCGTGCCCCGTCCATCATGGCTGCCCAGCGTCGGAATTTGATGCAGAGTGTAAGCCGAAACTGCTGTTTAGTTATTACACACCCACAAATCATACCGGTATTTCTGCGGGGTTGTGCGGGGGCCTTGCGGACCTCAGACAAAGGGCCTTTTGCGGCGTTTTCCCTTCCTCCGGCTCCCGCTCGGTTGTTTCCGTGGAGTGTTGCTAACGCTAGCTAAGCTAGCCAAAGCTGTGCTAGCCCTCATCGCTACTCGTGATGTCACACGTTGTGTGTAAAATCTCTTTATTTGTCAGCGGTACACTGCTTGGACGGGAGTGAAGTGTGAACAATGATTTTAGCCCGCCAACTCTGTTATTTTACTCGATCTCACTCTCAGTGTTGCCTGTGCCGTATCAACACTGGCTAACAGGCTAGAGTGAAAACAAATCAAACTTAAGTCTGGCTGAAGTTTGCCTTGTTCACCTCCAGTTATGTTGTCTCTACTCATGAGACGCCCTTCATATAGTCTATGCAACTGTCAGCTTTCTCCTCTTGGTCTTCACGCACAATTTCACAATGATGAACTTGCCAATTCGTAAATTGTAACCCAAACTACAATCTGATCAACTTGTGATTGATCCCTTTGTCCTACAGTCCTCAATTTATATCCCCCAGATAGGCTGTTGTATCTGGAATGACTTTGGGTAATTGTATCATCTGTGAATCCACAGTCTTTACAGAGTTGTTATTTTCTACGACAGACAGCATATACAGTATAGTATCAATAGTGCCCTTCAGACTAGTTTCTGTGTGTCTCAGTGTCATCATGTCACATGGAGAGTGCGTTGGATCTTTTCTGGGGGGTGGCACGGCAGTCTACCTCCATGTGTTTACAATTTGGGTCTGTGGGGATAAAATGTGTGTTAATGATGGTGCCTTTTTATGGCGCAATGTGTCTGACAATGTGTGTACCCGTGTGTGTGCATGTGTGTGTGTGTGAATAGCAGCATCAGAGCTGGACGGACGACCTCCCTCTGTGCCAGCTGTGCAGCGTCGGCTCGGCTCCAAACTGCGTGTACGGGCCGGATGGCGAAGGCACGCAGAGCCACGCCAACGAGGACGGCTACTTCAGGTTCAAGTGAGTGCGTGGGACACCTCCGCCTCTGCGTAGAGCCCGGCTCACTTTTGCCTCGCTACAGGCCACCCCTGCTGAATTTTTCATCTTTTTTTCACGCCATTTGATTCTGTCCAATCAGAGGCGAGGATGGCTGCTTCCTCTACGGTGTGTTTAACGGCTACGACGGCAGCAGGGTGGCCAGCTTTGTCTCGCAGTGTCTGACGGCCGAGCTGCTCCTGGGCCAGCTCAACTCCAGCCACAGCGATAGTGACGTGCGCAGGATCCTCACACAGGTGTGTGAGTGAGTGTGTGTGTCTGTGTGTGTGTTAGCACTTATCATCTTCATCGCTAAATCCAAATAATATTTACTCAATTTCCATGTGACCTGTAAGTTGTATGAAAATTGTGTGATTATCAAGATTCTGAGGAGTTGTGTGCGTTTGTGTGCGTGTGTGCGTGTGTGTGTGCGCGCGCGTGTGTGTGTCTGCAGACCTTTGAACTGGTGGAGAAGAGCTACTTCGACAGCATCGATGACGCTCTGGCTGAGAAGGCACGGCTCTCCAACTTCATGCCACACAATGAGGTACACATACACTCGCACACACACACACACGCAGTAGGGGAGAGGGGAAAGGCTAGGAGTGATGGGCCACTGGTTTCCGTGGCAACCACAGAATTCACCATTAGAGTCAGCAGCACTCAGCCTGCTGCACTCTAATTGGTCTCATCAGGCTGATTCACAAGATAAACCAGATTTTTCTCTCTCTCTCTCTCTCTCTCTTTCTCTCTCTCTCTCTCTCTGTCTCTCTCTGTCTCTCTCTCTGTCTCTGTCTCCCTCCCTCCCTCCTCAGAGTCAGAGGGTTCAGGAGCGGTTGAAGGAGTTGGAGCAGGAGGTGTCAGGAGGAGCCACGGCTGTAGTGGCGCTCATCCTCAACAACAAACTCTACATCGCCAACGTCGGTACGGATACACACACACACACTCACTCTCTCTCTCTTCTCGAGATAGATTAAAGTGTGTGTGTGTGTGTGTGTATATGTGTGTGTGTGTGTATATAAACACAGACTGCCCCCCCGACACCGTCAATAAGCTTCACAGCCAAGAAGTGTGACACAGCATCAATATTTCACCAGCGCAAACTGTAACACACTGCAGGCTGAGAAGAGGAGCACACACTCACACTCACACGCGCACACACACTTGCACACCCTGACTCACTCACTCACTCACTCAGTCACTCACTCACTCAGCCACTTTCTCATCCTCTCACTCACTCACTCATTCACACTCACACACACTCACTCACTTACTTAATCATACACTCCCACTCACACACACTCTCACACACTCGCTCACTCTTGTTCATTCACTCTTAAACACTCACTCACTCACACACACACACACACACACACACTCTCTCTCTCTCTCTCTTTCTCTCTCTCTCTCTCATTCACACTCACACACTCTCACTCACTTACTTAATCATACACTCACACATTCACACACACTCTCACACACACACACACACACACTCTCTCTCTCTCTCTCTCTCTCTCTCATTCACACTCACACACACTCACTCACTCACTCACTTAATCATACACTCACACATTCTCACACACTCACACACACTCACTAACTCGCTCATTCACACTTAAACAAT
>OMPJ01041424.1:0-18929 GCA_900312935.1 Carapus acus
TTAGGTGATTCCCGAAGCTAACACAACAATCGCCGGCTAAGATAATAATTGCAATTCAGTCAGTAGCATCGGCCACCTAAGTGGAATTTTGTCTTTGCCTTCTCAGTAAAATTACATGCGGTTACACATGACAACATACAACAAAACACAATATATAATAAACAACCAAAGAGAGACTGTCTCTCTGATGCTAATTTTGAAAAGCTTCTGATTTGCCGTGTTAACAAGCACCTGTTGTAAATTGTTGAAAAAAAATTAAAAAAAATAAAGTAGCTTTGATGTAGTTGAGCTATTTCCCCCCTAAATTATAGCTTAGCTTACTACATTTCTATGGTGGGTAGCTTCAGTGTAGTGAAGCTTCATTTAGTATGGAGTAACTGGTAGCTTAGCTCACTACATTTTCCAAGTAGCTTGCCCAACACTGACTATAATTAAATCATATTCACAAATATGATCTCTGTGTTTACTTATATCTTTTCATTACATTTTCAGAATTACATTTACTGCCACCTTGACCGTGACTATCCTCACAGCACTTTTGCCACTGTGTTTAGTCTGCTACCATTATGTAACCTATAACAATGACTGTTGCCATTACCAATGCAGTTACAGCATCATATTTAGTTACTGTGAGCGCAGCTAATGGAGTCATGCTACTGAATGTGTTGCGTTACCTTCTCCTATACCAGAGTTCAGCAGCACTCCCCAGGAGAACCACATGGCTGACGACAATGTGAGGGCATCCTCTTCCTCTTCTTCACTGTTAACTTTAAATCTTCCAAACGGGCTGTAGCAAGAGATTGGGAGGATTGCAGGAGGTAGAGTGATAAAAGAGCAGAGAGAGCCAGCTATGGCGGGGACAGGGACTGACATGAACAATAGAAAAAAAGCTGCAGAGCAGAAACGAAGAGAAACAGCAGCATAGGCATAAAGCGGGGGGGATATATGGAGAAAATCTTCACCTCTGACCCCTCTGGTCCTGCACACAGAGGGAGGACGCAGCTTTCCAGCTTGCATACACCCTCTAACAGTCTCAGTCAAGAAGTATGAACACGGGCACACACGCAAGTATGCACAGACAAAAAGGACCCATGTACCTGAACCGGTCTAGTAGGTAAAGCATCACTGCCACCACATGCACCGAGAGACCCACCAGCAGCCACAGAGTGCTTTGGAACGGCTGCATAAATGAATCCAGAGTACTGCGAGGGATTTCCTGAAAATGCATTGCACAACTGGTCAATTTTGAGGAGCAATTATTTTAGTTTCTATGTGGGTTTTAGAAGAAAACTGACTGTGCTCATTATCATCCATTTCAGTCTGTTCATATTTCAGCATGAGCTTTCTTATCGGGATAAAATGCATCATCACCCACATAAATTTTGTCAGACAGCAAATTTTATCAAATGATATTTGAGAGAATTAATTTCAGACCTAAATGATACATTTTAGACCTCACACTTTTCCCATCCATTATTTGGATTTTTTAAATTCTGTAAAACTGTGGAGATCGCAATGTTGTGTTATCCATAAAACATTGCTGTAATACTTGTATGTTTTTAAACTCTTGACTAGTTAGTGATAGTTATTGCTTCTCCTCCTCTCCCTCCCTACAGATAACTAAAGAAATGGTCCAAATAGTGGTCTCACCTTTTTCACAAGAATGGTGAGCCCTTGATACTTGAAGGGTTTTGAGAACTCAATGTACTGAGCTCGCTCATTGTTTATGGTCAGCGGGGCGACAATCATATCAGCCAGGCCACCAAGGAGCTCTCCCATCATGCCGTTCCACTCTTTCTTGTTGCTGTTGTTCACCTGGGGAGGCATGCTGCTGTCAAAATTGATAATCTGCCACAAACACGATCTACAGTATAACATTAGCAGAATGGAGGGCAGCATCACCATTGTTACACCGAGCACTGTGGGATGACAACCAGCATAAATTTGTACAATTGTAAATTATTCCAGATGCACTGCTCTCTCCAGATGCTGCCACTTGTATCAAATCATCCTAATTGCTTCCTAGAGCATTAACCCCGGCCTCCTTCTCTATTTCTATCTCTATGTTAGACAATAGTATTTCAAAATCATGTCAATCCTGTGGGGCTTGTCGTTACCACATAAATATTGGGCGACAAATGCACAACACAAAAATGAGTGACTCACACGCTCCTGAGTTCCAAATTTTCCATCGGCCACCAGGTGTACCTCATAGGTGAAGTTCATGGTCATTGCCAACTTGATGAGAAGATCAATACAGAATCCGTAACAACACTGAGGGACAATGGGGCGACCTGTGGCAAAATCAGAAAAGATGAAACGTTACAATCAGCGAGGAGGAGGCGTAAAGGGGTAATGTTACAGTTATCCTCTGTGGTCTTTTTTTGTCATCCTATGTCTCATAAGAAGATTTTGCAAAGAGAGAGACCGAAATAACTTGTAAAATGTAATACAAAATTGGATCAAATCAAAACATATCCAATTCAATTGAATGTAATAGTCTTCCTTTTGGTGGTTACGTCCCAAAGTAATACACTGACTGTCTCACTGTCCTTTGGGGCTTTCTGTCATTTTTATACTGACAAAGCAATATTTAGTTAATTAAATATAATCCAATGTATCTGCTTTCCTACCTACCTACCTACCTACCTACCTACCTACCTATCTATCTGTGTAGGTATACAGTATATACGTTACTGACGGGAAATCTATGTTGAAACCACAGAAATTATTTTCCAAAAATATAACAAACAAAAAGTACAATAAATTACTACAAATTAAAGTACCAACTGATTGCTTTTGAAAAGCCCAGTTCAAGTTGTTTGTTGTTGTTTCTGAATTTTCCACCTCATCAATGTAACTGCGTATTGATATGAGAATAAAGATGATGAAAAGTAGAATGGCATGAAAGACTCCTGATGTAAACCTGTGATGGCTCTTCCAAAGGCGGCGGAGGTGGACAGAACGGTGTGCGTCAGACTATGCGCTGCAGACTTACAACACACACACACACACACACACACAGGCCCATACATGTACAAACTCATACACAGTGACAGTCACACCACACCTACTCCCCAGTTGCCACATACACCCCCTCACAAACACATCCTCACAGAATGACTCACTCAGGTTCATGCATACATATATAAATACCTTCTGTATGTATATATGTATGCATCGTCCAGCGACGTGGTGGTAAAGCAGTGAGATGGTAAACGTCCCTGATGTGTTACCTGGGATGGTCTCATTTGGCCCAGTGCAGATAACCTTTTTAATTAAGACTCCGTTCAGTGTCATCTCCTCCTTACACGTCCCATCAAGCATGGTGGGTTTCACGTAAACAAAGGGCTCCTGGTGTATCGTCACAATCTGCAGGTAACATGTCATATTATGTTTTGCGAAATTATGTTATGTTGTGATATGAAAATCAAATGATAAAAAGTGCTAAAATGGTAACATCAAACATGTTCGGAGGGAAATTTCGATCATCAAGTACAGCAAAAACAAGGATAGAAAATGGGAGCATCAGCGTTGCCCTATGCGTCACACTGCAGCAAAGTCCTAAATGCACTGTACCTTTAATCTTGTGGACATCTGGAATCCCTGTGGTTTCTCCGTCTCTCCTCCGGGCCAGATGATCTTCCGCTGATTGTTCATCACCACCTGCCGGTACATACATAGACACACACACACACACAAACACACACGCACACACAGGAAGGTGCCTTCACAATTGAAGCGTGCAACAGTAATGAGTAAAGCTGCTTACATAACCACAGCTTAGCACTTTATTTATATCAGTGACCTTTGACTGGTCGATCACACATTTGGGGTGTTTATTAGTATCACATCGAGCATCATATTGCAGCAGAGACTCTGTTGGAAGCTGCAGGAAACGGCTGTGCTCAAGGACGTCTTCGTTTAGAGGTTAGGGTTAGTGAAGCATACCACATTTCTTGACGTAATGTGAATTCATAACGACATTATTTCTTTCATACATCAACTGTTTGCTCTAGATTTTGTCTTGTTAAGACGCTGGTGACCAAAGCCATTTTTGCAATTTTTATGTTGCTCATTCTGGAAAGAAATATGACAAAGTACAGTACATACTGTATCTGTGCACAAACACTGTGAATTGCAATTTCTCATATGGGAGATAAATATAGGGGTGTCTTTTTTTTCCTTTTCCTTTCTTAATAGCTGAACAAATACTGTCAAAATACACTGTGGAATTTGATTAACATTAATACCAATTATGATTAACATAGTTTTGTGAAAATGTAGAAACATGGACAACATCATTTGAAAAAATACAAATATCTAACAGTTTCTAATCTGATGTGTATGGGTGTACGGAGCTGAATGAGGATTGTCTGTTGACAGAGCAAAAAAAAAAAGCTGCAGCCTATACTCAACAGCCCAAGACAACATTTTAACATGTGACACAACAGAGATTTATGAATGCAATTTAAGTTATTGCTGACACAGCTGGTTTACTCTTTTCCTCTCTGTGCAAATCTGGCAGAAAATTATCTGAAGTCGTTCTAACTAATAAACTGTTTAAAGACCCAATCAAACTGGTTGTTACAGACGGCTGGAGCAGTGCCTTCACTTCACTTGAATGGTGATAAATGAGGAGATCAGAGTGTCCTCAGTTGTAAATGGGGCACTGATGCCGAGTGCGGAATGTGATGTGAAAACACCCTGTTTAGGGAGACCACAATAAAAATATAAATTCAGATTCCATGAAAATGTAATTTGGAATAAATATGGTTTATAGATAAACAGGATCAAGACCTCCCAACTTTCTGCCATTTACAGCCCCGCATGAATTTCATTTTTGTGTCCTCTTTGTCCAATGTGGGTTATATGTCTCTCCCATTTGTCCTTGATACCTTCGGCTTCTCGCAGTTCCCGTCACTGTTTTTCAGGCTCAGGCTGGGTTATATTTAGAATATTGGCCCTGGAAAGTACAGACAGTGTCTTTGTGTCCATTTAGGAGCCACAATCTGGCACTGTGGTCTTCTAATCTGGATTTATAGGGGTTTTGCATTTACATTGGCACTCTCTTGCCATCAGTTTCATGTAGATCCCGTGCCATCAGATGCTTTATCGACTGATTTGAAGATCCCTCATGGGGCGAGTATGCTCTAAAAAAATCTATGTGCACACTACATGAATGCGGCTTATGTGAACCTTCTGAATTAATCATACAGTTCCATGCAAGAGCACAGATTTTGCAGGGCACTTGCTTGCTGCTGTGGGCTGTATGGTTTTGTACTCTTACCTGTGTTCCATTGTATACGCCCACTTGGATGAGTCGACTCTTTTGGTAGTTGAGTATACTGTAGTGTGCGTACTTTCTATCCCCATCATCATTAAACTCCACACGTCCTGTGAGGCCCTCCGGGTACTTGGACGACATCAGCACCCTGTGACAAAAGGGCCGACGATTGAGCTGACACGCCTTTTAAATCACTAACCGACAAATAAAAAAGTAATTCATCGCAGCTTTTGTGGGATATAATAAATACTGTCAGACTTTTGCAGTAAAATCCCAACTGTTGTGAGCGCACCGTTTGAAGAGCGGCCCCGTTTTCCAGATGTTGGTGTTCCCAACACAGCCCCTGGGTGGCTCTGTGATGTTCTCCTTTTCAAACAGCTCCTGAATGGACTGGGCCACAACAGCCACCGCGTCGTTGATGTGGGCCGACTCATTCTTCCCGTTGATGAGCTGGAGACCGATCAGACCTGCAGGACAGAAATCATCACAGAACTCAGCCAAGTTCTGCCTGCCAGGAGTGTTTTATTTATCTCCCTCCCCATCTTCTTTCCCCAATACACAGACACTCAGAGGCCATGCAAACGAAACGTGTCTTTAACACTGTCATGTACCACACTTGCACGGCCATACATACTGTGTACTGTTAACAAGATATTGATTTGTCTGAGCGAGGGGAGAGAGAGAGAGGAACAGAGAGAGATTTTTGTGGGAAAAGGCTTACTGACTAGAAAAAAATAGTACAATTAGGGAGGGTTGAACATTTGGGGCACATTGTCCCTGAGAGTAAGTTCCAAATCTGCCCAGGACCTCAACAAAATGTCCGTCTGCAGTTCTGAGTCACACTCATTACATCGAGACGAGCTCGGGTGAAAAGAGCAGATATTTACAATGCGAGAGAAGCAAGCCTAAAAATTGTCCTTGATTGATGCACCAACGGGCTCCAGTAACAGGTAAACACAACAATTAATGAGTGGAATGGGTCGAAATCAATGAACGATTTGGTTATTTATTGAGCCAATAATATGTCTCATGACTCGGTGACGAAACGACATAATTTGTCATGATGATGACACGTGATGCCGTGGTTCATATCACCTGGCTCTCATACAAAAGTACTATAATCTAAAGCAATTCTGGGTGCCTTAAATCTGCTCTTAAATCTTAATGATGCGTCTCCTCATAAAAACATAAAGAACATGGGATTTTTTGTGCCTCACATATGTCGATGAGGAGACACATAATGGGTCCGTTGATGTAGTTGAGTTTAAAGGTGTCAGCGTCCCCAAAGGCATCAAATCCATGCAGGGGAAAAAAGACTTATTATCTCAACCTGCAGCAGCACTGGTACTCTGCGCGTCACCCTTGGTTCGATTACCATTAATTGGCCATACCGTATTAAAGGGAGGACAAATAAAACTTCTCCAAACACACATGATGCTGGGATGGGATGGGTCTGCTGGGGTGCGGGGGGGTCGTCTTATATTAATGTTAACGCGCCCCAGGATCAAATATGCTTCCAATTTACTGGCATTAAACTCACATCATATTTATAAAGGGTAATGTATTTGCTGTCCTTCAAAGCGGGATAGTCGAAGGTCAGGCGTGCATGTAAACACAATAATTAATAGATGAAACGGGTCGAAAACGATTAACGGTAAAGTAACTTCGTAAGCCGATAAAATGTCTCTCGTGATTTGAAATAAGACGACATTTCGCAGACAGCACCCTCGGCGACGGAAGCCATTACGGTCGGGCGCCACAAATAATAGAGCTCTTAATTAACAATTAACGCCTTACGTCTTCAGGTCAACATGATGTTTAGATACTTACAAGCTGCCGCACGGGTAGAAATCGGGTGGAATTGTGGTGCGACACCCTATAAGATTGGGCTTCGATCCGATACCAGGTCAACGTAGGACCAGTATCGACGATGAATCGTATCACTATCGATACATAGACTGTTATGGTGAAAGCATCATCAAATCGCTGAATTGCAATGAATTATTTTCGACAAGGAAGTGATTCTACTTTAAAGGTGATTTTACTTTATTAAAATAGTTGAAATCCAGGACAGAATTTTAGCACAGTTTCAAAGTAAATTTGAGTATACTTTATCTCTCGTGATGAGAAAAGAGATTCACCAACGTTAGAATATCGAATAGAATTTGTAAATATATTGTTATATCTTGATTTAGTTTTAAAAACAAACGAACAAACAGACAAAAACAACAAACAAACAACGAAAAAAACACGTGACGATGTGTTCCATTCCTCGATACCGATACGTACCGTCTGGCGCCTCGCTCAGCGCCTTGCCCGACATCTCTCTCTCGCCCACCAGCCACACGTAGCCCGAGCCGGTCATGTTCAAGAAGCGGGCAGCCTTGTATACGCTGGCGGCGTCCTCCTCGCTGAAATGGGAGGAGAATGCCGATAAGTTCACTAGTGGGAGAGGGTCGGCAATGTCCCGCTGCGTCCTATTACGAACGGACTGTGCAGTGGTGGTAATGAGTGCGATGATAAAAATCTCTTCGCTCCTCCACACGCAGTGATTGCCGGGTCATTTGGAGTTTGGTTTGTAAACACATTCTGTCCTATTAATCCTGCATAGCTCGGTCTTGTTTGCTTCCCAATTCAATATTGATAATAATATTGATAACGTGTTTAAGTTATCAATTGAGTCAGCAATGTCAGATTTTCCCAAATGTACATTATTCTTAATCCACAACATATCAGAGTTACTTGCATTTTAATTGAGTGAGAATTCAAGTATTTCACAAGCTATTTTCTGGTCACAATATCAGGAGTCAGGAATCTTTTATTGTCATTGCAGCAATTGTGCATTGTGCGATGAAACTAAGGTGCTGAAATCTGGTGCAAATGGAATAGAAATGAGAAAAAAAGAAAAAAAGAACAAATCTATTTGCAGAAGAAACATGTACAGACAATACAGTATATACAGTATAAATAGAAGGTATAAATAGAGGCAGCAATGATAGGGTGGAAAAGGTTGACCGGAGTGTCTAGAAGTCACTGTTTAATGTTTTTTAAATTCTATTGAGATGACTTGTGGCTGCTGGATAAAGGCTGTTCTGGTTGCCCTTATACTGTAATTAGTTATTGTTTCACCCCTGGCTTTGCTGTATCGGGTCCCATTCATTTTTATTGGCAGCGTTCAGCAATAATGACCGCTCATCAAAGTCAACACAACATCCAAAAACTGAAGCACTTTTCCACAACGCTAGAGTACCATTCACACTAACACACATGTCTGGCAAGAGTGTGGATGCCAGATGGCCAGTGTGTGTCCTGAATGAGCGATTCATAGTGTGTGATGCTCACCTGGCAGAGAGGATGATGACTCGGGCCTCCAGCTCTTTGGCCTCCAGCAGCAGGGCCGTTAAGTTGGTGTCCTGGCTAAACTGGAGGACTTTCTCTGCCTGTGATCGGAGGGGCATAGGAAAGGTCAAGCCAGCTATATTATCCCCACCTCCCACTCCACACTGACCCTTTTACCTGTTTGCCGTCAGCCTGGTCGACTTTGTTCGAGAATGGGAGAAAGAGGTTTGAAAAGGAAAATACAAAAAAATCAAGGCGACCCAGGGGAACCGGCTGAACTAAAAAAAAAAAAAAAAGAAAAAAAAAAAGCTTGAGGGGATAAAAAAAACTTTTGCATTTGTCTGCATGCAAACTGAGGGTGGTCAAGGCTCCGAAGAAGGACGTGCATGTTAGGTCGTGGGGAGAAGAAGAAGGTCAATGCAACCAGGAATGAAAAGGGTGAAGGGGAGTGAGGAGATCGTTTCCCCCAATGGAAAAAAAACTGCTGAAAAGAAGGGAGGTACAAAACGGGAGGAAGGAGCGTCCAGGAAACGGATTCATCCTCAACGACCGGCTCGCCCAAAGGAATGGACTTGCAAACTCTTTTGTGTGCAGTTGTGTGAGCGAGTGTGTGTGCCTGTGTTCAGTGTACATGCATTCATTGTTGTTGTTTTTTTTGAGAGAGAACATAAATATGATAGAAGCGGCAGAGGAAAGTGGGACTCTGCTCACTCATTTGTCTTTTTTTTGTTTGTTTGTTTTTTGGTTAGGAGCTTGAAATGATGACATTGTTCAAAATAAAGCAATTCTTCACGGAAATCATAGGGAGATGTCTCAAAGTAAGGAATCAAAGAAAACACGTGCTACCAAGAGAGGGTGTGGGGGAGGGGGCATTTCTGGGTCGGCTGGTGACCGGCTGGGCTGGTTTCTAGTTGCTACGTTTGGAAAGTTTGTGGGCGGCGTGCATTGACCATGCAAGTATACCTTAGGTCCTCGCTTGTTGTCAAAGGACAGTTGGTCGAGGTTTTCATAGTTCCTTTTTTTATTCTGATGAGTAATGTGCACAGAGAAAATATGCAGACACAGAAAAATATTATAAACAGTTGAAAATGAGCAGTAAAGCATTCCAAAAAATCTCCACTTTTCTGCTTCAAATTGGGATCTTTAACATTGGGGCTTGCAAAGACATCGGAGAAAAGATTTGTTGAACTGGCCAAAAAAAAACAAAACACTGCGCATCATTCCCAGCATGTCGTGATTCCGATAGCTCCTGCAATGGTCTAGCGAGATGTCAGTATCTCAGTCTCTATTTTTGCATGTGATGCTACTGTCAGAGAGACACGCCCTTCACGGTCACTTACAGTATGTTCACTTAAGGCCATTAAAAAGTGCCGATCTAAGCGTGATTCTAACCCGAACCTGAGTGCACACCTCAGTTACACACATGTTCCAGAAAAGTGATGACACCTTCCAATATGACGCAGTATGCCATCAAGTCTGCACATCTGTAGCGCCAGTTGCAGTACCTGAATGGTATTTCACACCCAGAACAAGAGTGGGATATTGTTCACATACTCTGCGTGAGATTACAATAAGGAAAATTAGTGGGCTGAGGTTCTGTTTGGTTGTGTAACCTTTTTACCGAAGGAGAACTCTGTATGCTGCACACTCATCAAGTATATTTGTTTCACAGTGCAAAATTCCTTCAAACGGAAGAGAGAAACACTTGATTGATAACACAGGTTTTTGGTGGGCAAAAACAAGAACATATTGAAAAATCCAGTGCTTGCACCGTTGAACAACAGTTACAATAAGCTCTGATCTGAATGACAATGTAACAGAGCGACAGCAAAAATCTGGTGACAGCAAATATTTTTCAGCAGAGCTCGGGCATCTGCAGATGAGCTCCCGGGTCTGAGACACAGGGGGGGAGTCCAGCCGGAGACAAGCAGCCATTTTACAAGAAGATGAGCACACTCCTTGCCTCCTCACATCTCACACCGCATGTCCCCACTTTCACCGATTCAGCTTGGCGCATTGCTATACTGTTTGTAAGCGCCGACATTCGAGATCTGTCTGTCACAAAATGTAACAGTAATCTCATAGGGTCACATGTCAAAAACATGTATTCCTCTTATCTTTTCTGACGGTCAATTTTCTACTTCTTATGGAAATAATCATTTCCCACTGAGCCATTCAAAACAGCTTGTTGACAAAACTAGCCACCATCTGAGGCTACTCTATGTTTGTGGATGCAGTTATTTGTCTTTTATGCATTGATTAGCGCCCTGACTCCTCCCAGCTCTGGCGGCAGCGCTACAGGTGCCTTAACACTCTATTTTCACGCCCTCACTCGTGTCACGTTTTCACTGTCGTCATAAGGGCTGCGGCAAGGTGTTGCTCTGTTGATAAGATTTCAATCCCTGTGAACAAAATTTTGCAGACATGAAGCATGACTACGCAGCACAAGTTGCTAATAAGCAGACCAGAAGGAGCCATGACAGCTGTTATCTATGGAGGAAATCAACTCTTCCTCTGTACACCAAACCTGTGAAACTCAAACCTGTGAAGTCTACAGAGCACTGAATGCCTCTCTGCAGTCTCCAGCTCACAAAACAAGCCTGATTACAGACAGAAGGTCTCTGCAGTTCGCCTCACTTTCATGCGATTGAATGAGACTGCTGAATGGACTCATAAGCAATCAAAGCCCCAATTTCTACCAACATAAAAGGAGCTTCCTGGAGTCCTATCAAGGCCTCTCACACCACACGTTTTCTTTTATCAAACAGGGGATGTGAATCATTAATGGAGGATAAAATGCTCTCAAATTACACTCACTGAAATTGCATGTATGGTATTGTGCGATTCTGTGTAATTAAGTCTCTTTGCTCAAGCTGCTGGAGGCTCTAATTTGTATCTTTCATGATTTATTCATGAAACGGCATTAGGTTGAACTTTCCACGGTCCAAAGTTGTTTTTTGGAGTTTTCACTTTCAATTGGCTCTGGAATGTATTTACCCATAGAAAGATCACGCTGTGACAGAGGAACAAATAGAATAATAATGTGAGAATGTATTTCTAAGGTCAAGTCTGCAACTTTTTTTTTAGATGTTGTCTTTATTCCATTGAATTCCATTAATATGTATTCATCCGGTTTTCCTGAGCGTGACTGTGCTTATTCTGTTTTTTTTTTTTGTTTTATCCTACTATGAGACATTATCAAGTAGATGCTGCATCTCTCAGACTTGTTTTTCACAGTGCAAGCACGGAGACTGCAAATGAAGGCCACATTAAATAAAAAGCAGGATTTCAGACTCCAGGGTTTCAGCATGATAATCACCAAGAGTGTGTGGCCTCATAGTCAATGTTTCATCAGCTAGTTATTTAATTAAAGCTCCGAATCAGGACTCGCTTTGCTTCGCCGCACAATTAACGCGAAAAGCCCTCCAGAGAGACACAAAACATATCACAAAGTCATTTCCGCCCATGAAATTATATAGGCTGATTACTTTCCCATCTCCCGCTTTTCTGACCTAAAGGTAACACATCATCATTTTCCTCATCGTCTTGTGATCAGCAATTTTCTGACCCACGTGGCCCCAGGACTACATTAAAAATAGACACATCAGCAGATCTTTGAAAAACACCAATTTCCCGGCTCACACATGTCTCACGGATAGAATAAGGCACAATAGGCATAAAACACGCTCAAGCAGGGCTCAGCAATAATGTCTGAGCTGAGCCTCCTGTGCCAGATGCTTCAGCGCTGAATGCCCGTGGGTAACACGGATATTAAACGCAATCAGCAAAATGTGTCGACACAGAGCATCAGTCAATTTCATCTTGGAGGCGTTCCGCTGTTTTTGATGCAACTCTGAGGAGTGTGGTGCTGATATGTTATCCACAGCTTTGCCTGGATGAAAGCATTTGCCTTCGTAATCCACCTAACCAGGGCCTAATCCAAACAACGAACTATCTACTATCAATACCCATGGACAAAAATTTGTTGTATAAGGAGTCCTGGGGCTAAGGCCTTCTGCTGTTGTTCAAAGGTTGTCAGCAGGGGTGTTGGTTGGGGCCCCAAGCTTTTCGCTCTTGTCCGAGAGTTGTCAGCAGTGGAGGGGGACACGCCCATCTGTCAGTGGTCTGGTCTGTGAGCTGTTGTAAGCGGGGTGTGTGAATTTGGACCGGGGGACACATTTGGTCCGCAGACCAGACTTTGGACATTCCTGCTGTAGGTCTACCCAGCAGCATGAACAGAAGGTGTCAGGATGGACTGTTCTGTTGACCCCTGCTGGGGCCTAGTGGAACTGTTCACGCTCACACCCCGTTTGGAACCTCCACTCCTTGGTCACATTCCACTTCCAATCAGTTTGAGCATCTGTCATGTATTAGGGTTAATTGAGTAGTACCCTGTACTCAAGCTCTGTCTTTTGTGTCTCTGGTTGTTGGATTGTTGCAGTTATTTCGTCACATGCACTTACTTTGAACCTGTCTGTCTGCCTGTCTTAAATCCTCCTGGGGTCTGGATTCTGTTTTTTGCTCGAGGGTTGAATCTTCAGGTTCTGTTCTTGTCTGCCTGCTCTTGACCCTGCTGGGTTTTACATCCTATTTCCGCCCAAGGGTCGGAGCTTCACATCTATTCTGTGCTTGCCTATCTGCCTGTTTTTGCCCTAGACGGGTTCTGGATTCTGGTTTTGCCCAATGGACTTCTAAAATAAATACCACAGTCAAACACACCCTTGCTCTGCATTGGTTTCTGCCTGTTACCTGACAGGGAGTATCCCAGAAATCAGCTCTACTTGTATTTTTCAGGCCACAAAGAGAGCCGACAGACATCTGCTTGCATTCAGTGGTTGCGTTTTATCCTGAAAGTGTGTATTCCACCATCTGCTCACTCACAACACATAAAAATGCCACTCTCTTGAGTAATTGAGTTGAAAAACTTGGCATTCGTACTCCTGAGTAAAACAGTTTACTGCTAAATACTGTAATTCATCGTTGGGTTACACCAAATATGGCTCAGTGCATTTCTTTGCAGTGGAACCATAGATAACACGGTCACCTAAGATTGATGTACAATCAGAATCACTTTGTTCACAGTGCAGATCTTTGAGGCTGAAATGTGAACACAGCCTGTGTTCCATACCAAAATGACCCCTATCGAATATTCTACTTCTTCCCCAAAGTGTTGTCTTATGCTCTATTATCCCGTAGCTGGCAAGTAGAACACCACCAGTGATGATGGACCTGCGAACATCTGGGTCCTGCTCCTACTACTGCTGTGCATCCCTACACCTGTGTCTGTCTCTCTTTGCCTCTCTACCTCTCTCTCCTTCCCTCTCTCTCCCAACCCGAGCGGTCAGGGCAGTTGACCACCCACCTGTAGCCTGAGGAGCACTACCTGCTCCATCCTGTAAAGCGCCTTGAGATAACTCCTGTTATGATTTGGCGCTATACAAATTAAATTGTATTGTATTGTATTGTATTACTGAAGAACAAGATGAACACACAAGATGGTTTGCACAGCCCCAAGTTAAAGTCCACTATTTGGCTCCCAATGTGGATAGACAGGATAATTTGGACTATGGCAAAAAGCAACGTGAAGATGAGTAAATAAACATACAAACTTCTGTCAGATTAGACCACATTAGACGCTGTTGATGTCTTTCAGAATGTTAGCCAATGTTTACACAATGGTGAGAGGGAGATGTAGCCACACAACAGAAAGAAAAACAGTTACATACACAGAGGAGCTTAACAACAGGTCTGACAGGCCCGTGCTCACACACGCGCTTTGGGAGGGGTTCCCTGGGAGTTGCAGTGTCTCACCTTCGTCTCTCTCTCCTCCAGAAGCGTCTCCAGCCTCTTCTGAGCAGCGCGGCCCTCGTGGTCATCGCTCACAATCAGGATGATGTGGTTCCAGTTAAACTCCCGCATCAGGTCGAACCACACGTGAGCCTGGTGGGAGTACGGGGGCACGGTCCGCAGGAAGGACAGGTGGATACTCTGAGGGGGGATGGAGGCCATCCACAATATTATTCAACACTCACTTCAAAACACATCAGAACATGAAGTACCACCAGTGCTGTTTCACTCTTCCTGTTGTGCTCTACTAGTCATATTTGATGGTGCGATGGGCCCATTATTAGATGAATCCTCGGCATCTGACTTTTATTATTTGTTCAAATGTGTCCATGTCATTCTGTGTTAAAATCTTTGTGCTATGTTTTTAAAATCCCACGAGCAGCACGGGTGTTGTATTGGACAACACTACAACAGGAACACTACATTCTGTACAACTATTGCTCCAAACCACTAAGCTCTGAAAATTTAAACCTTTTCTCTTGCTGGTGCGACACTTCTGACAAAAGCCTCGTTGAATCATTCATAAGTGCAATAGAGATATTTGTAAATTGTAAAGTCACTTGTAATTCCCGCCGTCTTGCAGGACTGTGCTGCGGCTAAAAAACACTACTCCACTCTTAGAAATTATTAATGATGAGCTTTCAATTTTCAGCTAAAAAGCCACTTAATCACAAACTCCTCTAATGGACGCTGACGGAACGTTTAATGTATGGAGCCCCAGGGGAGCTTTCTCCCTCACCCTCCCACTCTCCCACTCTCTTTATCTCCACTGTGTATATGCACTCATCTCTCTCTCTCTCCCTCGCTTTCTCTCTCTCTCTCTCACTGAAACGCACAAACATGCATATTCATAAGACTGCCCCTCCATCGCCCCATCTCTCACCTTGTCAGAGTAGATGGACATTCGGGTGGTGAGACCCATGACGGGGATGCGGTAGAACCCTGCAGTGTAGGACACCGGCGTGGGAGTGAGATGGTCGTTGGACTGTGGAGGGTGACTCACCAGGATGGCATAGACCTGCAGAAACACAGAAAGTCAAACACCTCATCAACCTCACAGGCCCAGCGGGCAAGAGACAGATCAGCCCACGGGCAGCATCCGCAAGGCTACTGTATGTCAGAGGCCTGTAGGCCGTCAATGTTGTCTGTTTGTGTTCCAGTCTCTCACCCCATCACTCCCATGAAGACATTCAATCCACAAATCCAGGTAAAATTTTCCAGGAATGTATCGGACAATGTGACACATTCCTCCTCTCAGCGAGCAGCCAGGACAATAAATCACACGCCAAACAGATGAATGTCTGCCGAAAGGCAAGCTGAGGACAGGCTCATCAATCACAAACAAGACAAATAATGCATCCTCCTTCATCATCTTTGCCTTCTTTTTTTCTCCTCTCACAAACTTCTCCCCTGCATATATCCTGCACAGATGGTATCACCTCAGAGTATTGCAAAATAGTTTGGTGCTCAAGAATGGTTAGCGAAAATGTACCGTAACTTCGAGAGGAGGAGGGATTTAGATCATATAATATTGAAATGAGCCGCAAAGGCTTCAGTCTCACACACAAATTGGAGTCCTGATATAACTACAATGAACACAAAACATTTGGGACGCCGACGAAGAACCCTCTTTGTCTTGTCATGCTAATACTTGTCTTAACGTTGCTGCCCTCTCTCTTTGCCCGAGCCTGGCACACTTTTACTGGAGAGGCCCGGCCCGTATGTTTGGGCTCCAAATGAGGTCGTTCTTCCAAGCTTCGCTCCCGGGCATCCACGCTCCTCCATCTGCCGCGGACTTCTTTCTTTCTCAATGACTCTCACCACCATCGTCACCATCATAGGCCAGACCGGAGACGAGCTGAGCGGTGTGTATGCGTGCAGAGTGTGTGTACGTGTTTGTGTGTGCACGTTCGTGTTTGTGTGTGTGTGTGTGGCTGTGTGTGTGGTTTACCCTGGCTGGTCGGTTGATTACACGGCGATGTAATCACAAGATAGCAGGGCGCAGCGATGTTATTCTGCAAGCCACTTTCAATTAGAGACATTAAGCTACGGACCAAAGACATAAGAGCGACGCTGAGGCTGTCGCAGTGTGTTTCTACATGTGTGTGTGTGTGTGTGTGTGAGAGAGAGAGAGAGAGAGAGAGAGAGAGAGAGAGAGCGAGAGAGAGAGAGAGAGAAACGGGGGTTAACGCCTCAGCAGACTGAAACATAATGTAACTGCCTCTTAAAAGCCTCGATGTGCACGACATGAGGGCAGCCCGTGTAACTCGGTACGCGTCTGTGTTTTCACAACTCTCCCAGGGCTGCGCACACATCCATTCTGAGTGCATTACTTATGGATTGTGTTTAGTTTGTGAGCGCTGTCGCGCAGCCAAGTGGACAGATTCCTCCCGCACTTGCTATCCATGATGAAATCGGAGGAAATCTGTTTAATTTGTACTTTCCAATGAAATCTTACCATAGTTTATGGTCGTCTGGTTGCTGGAAAAGTTACAGACATGTGTGACATTGTCGATTGCTCTGATGTAATCCCCCTCCATCTTCTGGCCACTGATATTAAGATGGACCTTGTCCTAGTTTTATATCCTCCAAGGCTGTCATCTGGTTCTCAGCCAAGATTCTTGCCATGTCTGGGATGGAGGTGAATGACTTAGAGCAAATCTTGCTTGTGTGGAGGCTGGAGTGGAGTGGAGTGTGCTGGAAGTGTTTCAAAGCCACAAGCATAGCTGCCATAATTCTAAATTCATTAGCGCACTGGCCCTGTTCCTGCATCCCACAGAACCACACAAGCCCGAGCAGCGGGTTGGCTCTGCAGTCTTGAGATGGCCTGAATACAGCTCTGCAGTGGTGCTCAGGCAGCGTTTCTGAAACACCATCTCTATATGTCAGCGAGGATCTGAGGTCGCTGTCTCCTCGACCCCCCTCCCTCAGTAGCGTTTGGATTCCCAGCAGGGAAAAGTGTATTAGGATCTCTGCTCCCTTTCCTTAACCGGAGCCGACTCATGGGACTTAAGCCACCTAATCGCCACGCTTCATGCGGTCCTATGTAGGGGGGGAGTTCCAGGCTCATCCTCTAGGGGGGGGAGATGCATGGTTGCGGATACACTGTAGGGATTATGTGTCCCATCTGGGGCCGGGGAGCTGAGCAGCAGCCTCCTGCTTCTGGGAACGAGAGCAGGATAAGCGACAGAAGATGAAGAGGCATTTCCTCCAAATTGGGATAGACACAAAAAAGTGATGAATTCTCCCACCAGGACACAACAGAGACACATTCCAGCCAGAAATCCTCATTAAAAAGTAGCTGCACTTCAATCCGTAATTGCACTCCGCTCACTCTGATGAATCATTTTACACCTTTGAGACACCATTACACACAATATTCCTCTGACTGTACTGACTACCACCAGTTTGGCAGCAGAGGCAAAAACTGAGGCAAAGACACAAGTGTGGGCAGCCGTGGCGTTCATTTCACTCCTCATTGGCTTCTTTTGCAGGTCACTAAATCTGCAGCTGTGCATCCGAAGCTTTTCCAAACCATACATTCCGCCCAAATCTGTGGCCTGTTTACAGATGTGTGAGACATGCGTGAGTGCTGAGAGGAAGCAAATGAATCAATCAGGCCAGTAAAGTGTAAGGCATGAAATCATGCTCCAAATCTTTGATGCATTTGCAGTATGAAACATGATGTGGTGTGTAATGTGGATGCAATTTTGTTTGATAAAAAAAGAAGGATGTTTCTCTGTATGCATCGGCCAGATGTCACTGCAGTTTTAATCGAATCAGTTTCACCAAGCTCTTGCCCCTCTTGATTTTCTGTTGAATCAGTGACTGTGATTGTTCTTCTAATCTCAGCAGTGTTAATACATTTGCGATGAAAACTCATTTATCAATGTTTGTGTTTTTGCAATGTTTTGCGCGGCGCAGTTTTTATCCACATCTTTTCATCTTTCTCCGCACTATCGTGTGCGAGACGGTGCCAGTTTGTCTTCATACAGATGAATATCTGTTAACATCTGTCATTTGATCAGATTTGCAGTGTGCACCCTCATTTTGCAGCTTGTCAATCAGTTTACAGTCATTTGCATCAGTCTTGGAGCCAACTGAGGTGATTTTCTGGTGATATTACAGAGACAGTCTCTGACCAAGACAGTGATTTCATCTATTTTCATTATCTTTTTATCTATCTATCTATCTATCTATCTATCTATCTATCTATCTATCTATCTATCTATCTATCTATCTATCTATCTATCTATCTATCTATCCATTCATTCATTCATTCATTCATTCATTCATTCATTCATTCGTTCATTTATTTATTTATTTATTTATTTATTTATTTATTTATTTATTTATTTATCCATTCATTCATTCGTTCATTCATTTTTTAATTTCAATGAACCCCATACAACAAACATCTGTCAAAGTTGATGGCTCGGTTTAGTTTATCCCTGAA
>OMPJ01041425.1:0-26474 GCA_900312935.1 Carapus acus
AATAATAATAATAATAATAATAATAATAATAATAATAATAATAATAATAATAATAGTTGTTGTTGTTGTTACTACTATCTTTATTATTATCAATATCATCATCATTATCATTACTGTTTTTATTATTTCTATTATCATTTCTGTTTGCATTATATACCTGGTTTTGTTCTATCAAGTCATGTGGCTGAATAACAATACCGTTAGATTCTGAATGTGCTCTCATGAAGTTCATTGTTTAAAATGATAGAGAGATGTGAGGTACTAGATCATTGCAGCAGCTACAGTACAGTCAGCACAAGCGGAGGCTGATACACAGTGGATAACAGCAACACCTTACCGTGACATTCAGGCTGGGCTCCTGTCCAGGTACCATTGGCCAGACAGGTTCTCTCCTGTGATCCTGCTAGTATGTAACCTGGCTCGCAGCTGAAGCGGATGATACTGCTCACAGTGAATTCCTCGCCGAGGCGGATGCCATGGACAGGAAGTCCCGGGTCTCCACATCGACCAGCAAAATCGCCTTATGATGACACAAAGAAGGTGAAAATAGGCAAAATGGAACACTGATACTTGTGATAATAAATTGCATGAAAACATTTCCTTTCCCCACTCAGAGAAAAAGTGATCTGATAACACCTGATGTATTTTGCCACCAACACGGTTGACTATATTGTGGGATGTGTGACAATGTATCGGATAAATGAATGTTTCTAGCTTTTCTCTGATCCAATTTCCCAATAAATGACACAACAACGTGTGTAATGAAACTATGTTTCCTGTGCACTAACAAAACATCAACTGAATCCACAATGAATTACTCAATGAATTCACTGTTGTGAACTGTATTGAGAAATTTTCCTTTTTGTTATTACCGTAGTTAGTTTTTTATTACAGGGAGTCCCCGACTTGCATCGCGGTTCTGTTCCCATGACGCGATGGAAATCAAATTTCGATGGAATTTCTGAACACCTCATGATGTCCTCTTTAGTTTAATAACCGGTGACTGGACTTGACACTGTCTTCCCCAGGTACTGACGCTCCCAATGAATGACGCTGTATTCATCCGAATATCTCTGCACAAGTAGCACTTGTCACAGAGGTATATACTGTAAAGTAATTTTAACGTTTGTCACTGACACTTAGATATCCTCTATTTCTATACCTGTTAGTTATTGCATGTTGATTTGCAGCTAACTTATCTTTTTATCATCATTCATGTATTATTTATCCACTATGACGATTGCAAGTTCAATTAAGTGGATGAGAGTGTGGGGGTAGGAACTGTCTCTGAGTCTGGACCCTCTGATGAAAGGCACTCTCTAGTGGCATTGTGGAGGGAACGGCCCTTGCTTGTGTTTATATGTGTTTGCTGGTGCAGGTTTGAATCATCATCAGATCCTATGGATATAGTCAGCCGCAGGCAATATCAGACATTGATGTTTTTATTGGGCCTGCTGAGGAAGATTGAAGCAGCAGATGATTGCATTTTCATTTGTGATACCGCTTTCTCCTTTGCTAAACTACAGTCAGTAGAATCATTGCAACACTGACTTGTTATACCACATGACAAAAATTGGGATGGTGTATTTGTCCACATCTATATCCCATTAATGTTGTAATATACTGTGAAAATAAATAATGAATTATTATTTGAAATTGAAATTTGTAATTTGGAGTAGCGACATCATGCTATTCTGTTGTTTCATTCTCTTATTGAGGAGTAAGGGAATGCTGTTTAATTAATTTTATGAATGCTGATCTCAAAGGTATGCAGTGGAAATTCAACTTGTCAATAGCAAATCATCAGTTCTTTTCCTCTCATGCAAGCTTTAAGTGTTCAGTCTATTGTGTCCTGCCCTAGATGTTGATTCTGAGCATGTTTCAACCCATACCTGAGCAATGTGGTGGGGATCCACTCCATCGGCCATCCATCTGGCACATGCGTGTTGTGTTTCCAATGATAACACGGTGTCCTATGCAACTGTAGCGGATAATGGAGCCCACAGTCCATCTGTCACCAGAGATCTGTGTATACGGTGGCATACTGGGCCGGTCGCAGACCACCTCTGTGGAATTGAAATGAAAAAGAGCCATGAGGAAGTCATTAGTCACACAATAAATGTGACATCTTCTCCTTTCTCATCTAAGAAAGAATCCATAATGATTTTCAGTCCTAAATCTCCATAACTCATTGTGTGTTAGGACATCAATATTGAATCAACTGGGTCAAAGGGGTTTTGACAAAGTCAAAAATCACACTATAAATGAGACATGTTTCCCCTTTCTCATGTTCAGTCCTTAGCTTCCATAACTCATAGAGTACTGAGACATCAACATTCAATATTTTATTATATTATTCTCCCTGGTCAAATGGCTTTGACTCAATTGATGAAACATTCATCTGTGGCTACCTGTAGCTTTTACTGAAAACCTTCTCCACAACAAAATTACAGTTACAAGAAGACCACAATTCAAATAGCAAATCATATTAAATCGATAAAACATGCTGCAAGGGATCAAGGAAATGCAAATATTTTCTGTTTAGGAAATTACAAATGAAACAAAGTCTTGCTAGATTTCTCAACCAGTATTCCTGGAAATTTTGAATCAATGTCATGCCATGTGGTTCCCAGCCTATGTGGCGGTATTGTACTCACGTAGACACTTTGGCAGCGAGCGATCCCATGTGCCATCTCCCTGACACGAAATGGAGCTGGTGCCCAGCAGAGAGTATCCCAGGTTACAGAGGTATGACACAGCAGTCTGAAAACTGTACTGATCCGGCCCCCTGGAAGTGACCTGCCGAATGCTGTTCTCAATATGCCCAGGGTCTGTGCAATTCACGACTAAGTAAGGGTGGGAGGTGAGGGGTAAGATTACAGGCACACATACATACACAGTTAATACCTGCAACCCCCTCACACATATCTGCTGGATTCAAAATTAATTCATTAATTTTCTGTTTTCCTCTTCCTACAGTAAGTAAAAACAAAATCCTTCAAAAAAAAACTGCAGCAACGCAGTCAGTTTGAGTATTCATATGCTGCCACTACATTAAATTGACACTAGTCAATCTGATGAATTTTCTCTTCCCAAACTACTCCACTACAGTAAATGTTAGAGTGAATATGAGAACACCCTTTCATGTTGACAAGCGGTTCACAGAAAAGTGCATCAAAGTGAGACAAAAGAGCCCAGAAAATTGGAGTCCACCAATTTGGGTTATGACAGAAATAAAATCTTTGTGTAAAATAAAATAAGATATTTTTATCATCCCGGAGACCACAGCTAGAAAATGACCAGAGTTGACGGACTCTACACGTTCGGGTCCTACTCTTGATAGGCATGCTGTGTTTAGATTTAGACGGGTCTACATTTTCTTTATGCACACTAAATTCAATCTATCTAGCCATTATTGCTGATTACAGCGGTGCATCTTTGTACCTGTATCTGCCTCTGTTTCTCCTCTTCGCTCCCTCAACCCAACTGGTCAAGGCAGAAAACCGCACACCTGCAGTTTGGGTCTGCCCGAGGTTTCTTCCCATTAAAAGGTAGTGTTTCCCTGTCACCGTTGCCAAATGATTGCAAATGGAGGGAATGTTGGGCCCCTGTGTGTAAATCTTATATAGTTTAAATGTTAAATGTTGAGGAGCTCTAACTGCCCCATCTTGGAAAGCGCTGTCAGATAACTTCATGTTGTAATTTGGCGCTAAAATATCCTGGACCTGAACCCATCCAACACCAAGTGCATGATCATAAACTCTTGATTTTAAAGAGTTGAGCACTCCCCCCCACATACTGGCGGATATTAGTTATAGAGGGTAGAGGGCATCAAACCTTTTGGCCTCAATCTCTAACGTGGTCCATGAACATTTCCCATTTAGGGTGTAAGGCACTGCAAAAACAATCCTCCCTCAAGGAGTGCCACTAAACCCATCTTCCCCAACCTCTGCTGAAAAATATTTGCCACCCCACCACTGAAAGCAAAGCCTACTTACTTATCCTCCGACTCCCCTTATTTAAAAGAAACATACGGATCAATCGATCATGATTTCTGTCATCACATTGTCATAGCAAGACGCATTACCTATGATCCTGTATTTGATATTCAAGCCTGAAATTGGAGGGCACTAAGCAGCATGTGAAAAAAGGTTGAGTCCTTCAGTCAGCCAAAATCACTCTGTATATGTTACAACAGACTTACTTCTACAGTTGGGGAGGGAGTTGCTCCACTGGCCATCAGATTGGCAGGTGGATTTCAGTGCTCCCTGCAGAGAGTACCCAGTGTTGCAGGTGAATCGCACCACATCATTTAAATTGAACTGGCCTCCATGAGTCACACCATAGGTGGGATTGCCAGGGTGACCACAAGTAATCGCTATGGAAGGATATACAAATTGTAAGTACCAGCTGTACCAACAATTATCAAATGTTACAGATGAAGAGTTTGCTACTGGTGAAAATGTATCAAATATTGCCCGTAACTCTTTGTCAAAAATAACCAAATATTACTTACATAAAGAATGTGTACTTACAAACGCAGACTGGCGGCTGTCCTGACCAGTGGTGATCCTGTTCACAGATTCGCACAGACACACCAATAAGTCGGAAGCCTGGGTTACACTGGTACACAACACTGCCTCTATAGCTGTAGTTTTCTCCAATGATTTGACCGTTCACAATGGGATCGGGGTTACCACAGTGGCCAGCTGTACGTTGATTAGGGAATATTGAAGGAAGGGATGAAAGAATTAAGTCCTGACGTGAGGTCAAGTATGTTGCAACGTGCCCTTTTAGAGGAAAATAGAAAATTCACCTAAACACTGCGCTTGTGTTCCACTCCAAAGTCCATTGGACATACACTCACGTATCCGAGAGCCCACTAAAGTGTATCCCGTATTGCAAGAGAAAATGGCTGTCGCTCCATAAATGGTCAAAGTTCCAATCTTATTGCCATTTGGTGGTGTGCCAAGGTCACCACAGGAGATAACTGACATGAAAATGTACTGTGAGGTCATAGAGACAAAAAATGTACCATTCATTTGCAGGGAGTCAACACTCACTCTCACAGATTGGATGAGGATCTGGGTAGTTCCACGACCCATCAGACTGGCAACGAATGACCCTCTGACCCCTGTAGTAATATCCTGGGTTACATATAAGCATCATGACAGCGTCATATTGGTTATGGGTTCCGTAGATAAGTCTCCATCTTCCATGTTCCACTGCAGAATAGCTAATGTCAGGGCATGTCACAGCTGTAAGGTGGGAAGAACAACAGTGACCAAACCTGAAATACAAAACAATCACAAATAGCACAGAAAGAGGGGCGCTTACTTAGGCATTTAGGCGGGGCTTCAATGGGACTCCACCGGCCTGATTCTTGACAGATTACTGAAGTGGTAATAGGGCCAGCAAGATGGAAGCCAGGATTGCATTGGTACAGAACCCTGGCCCCTAGAGAGAAGTCATCTCCCAGGACGCTCCCATTTACAGGAGGCACAGGCATCCCACAGGACATCACTGATAGAAAGTGGGAGAGACAGTGAATGGAGAAGTAAGTTGTGTTCCATCATTTTCCAGGGTTTAGCTTTGTCATGTGGGTACCCTGTGCACTACAGCGAACCAGTTGGGACACCCCACTGGGCTGCTCACAACAGTACCTGTCTTTACTAGGAGTTATCTAGACTTGTCAATGAATGCTCACATTAAACAAATGTCAAAAACTGCCTTCTTTCACTTACATAACACTGCTAAGGTTAGGCACATGCTGTCATTAAAAGTTGCTCAATTCATGCTTTTTTCCTCTAGGCTGGATAACAGTAATATTCTATTAGCAGGCTGCAGCAACAAGACACTGAAGCCTCTCCAGCCGGTTCAGAGAGCTGGTGTCTGGAGAGAATTTGATTTATCTCTGACATTATATCTGACCATCATCTCCTTTGCCCCTCTATTCCATTGATCAACATACGAGTTGAAATCAGCTCCAATTATATGTCTCTCGTGACACTTTTATGGGGACACAACTTCAACATATTGCTCTTTCTATTGGATTAACAATTGATCCTGTCTGTGAATCTCGTCACATCCACCACTCTATTAGCACAGCAATCCCTAAAAATGACAACCTCTTCACTCCTCTTTTAATTGTAGAATTTGCATTACCCACCTTGCATTACCCACCTTGTTACACTTCCATCTGTTCTCTTGCCCCTGCAAAATATTGACCTTACTGCTGTCCCTCGTAAAATTCTCCCTTTAACGTTCATTGTCCTTATTTAATGTCCCGACTCTCACTTTCACAGTCGTACCAATCCGTTCTGCTCCCTCTGAATAACACCTTCTATCCTCCCTGTCTTTGACCGGTAGTTGCATAGTGTGTACGGGTACCGTGTGGGCCAAATGCTCTGGGAACGTTAATTAAGTATGGCATCGAGTCAGCATGATTCTCATTTTATGTGTGTAAAATGAAGAATTCATTTTTGCCACAAATATTATGCTGGATGATCTGACTATCTCCTAACTGCTCCACCTTAGCTGTTCCTCTTACATGCTCATTTCTAATTCTGTCCAGAGAGCGGAGCAATATAAGGGTAAGCTCTGAAATATCATGAGAGAGAGGCAAAGCTTGAATATACCAGGGAATGAGACAAAGGTGTGGGACATTAAAGGGAAATGCAAACAAACAAACAAACAAACAAACAAACAAACAAACAAACAAACTAACAAACAAACAAACAAACAAACAAACAAACAAACAAACAAACAAACAAACAAACAAACAAACAAACAAACAAACACCTCACAGACATCACAGTAAAACAGGAAATAAACACAATGGAAATCACACATCCTTGTAACTCCCATCCCCATTTGATGTACCCAGAGGTTCCTGAGATGTTAAGATTTTCCCCAAGAAAGTCCCTTAGTAGAGAACTGTTCTGTCTCTCACAGGGATCCAGAAACTCCTCTCGCTGGAAACAAGATATGGGGGGCCACAACCACAATGGAGAGAAGCAAACAACATATTGGCCATCTAGAGGAAGTTGGCCTTGATGTACCTGCATAAAGAAAAAGGGTTGGAGGGAGGGACTGAAGGCTGGTCTCAAAGAGCTTAGTCCAGAACTCATTAGAAATGTCTACGGAAAATGATGTCTGTGAGTGACTCTTACTTTTACTGGCTCTTGGCATTGGCATGAACCTGGCGGCATGATGGAAAACTCAGCTCTTACTTTGTTTGACGGCTGATGAAGCCTGGAAGGTCACTGAAATCCTTCATTCCCCACCCTCCACCCGATGACAGTCAAGGGGTGGCCACCCACCTGCAGCCTTGTCTGCCTGAGGTTTCTTCCCACTAAAGGAGAGTTTTTCTTTGCCACTGTCGCCTACTGCTTGCTTATGGGGGAAATGTGTTGGGTCTCTATGACTCTAACTTTGGTGCTATACAAATAAAGTTGAACTGAACTGAACTGAACTGACTGCAGATGAAATGTGTTGGGTCTCCGTCTATAACTCTAAATTTGGTGCTATAGAAATAAAATTGAACTGAACTGAATTGAACTGAATTGACTGCTGTTGAAGCTCAGATAGTTGCCGAAATCTTTCATTGCCACCCCCACCCCAGCTGATGCCTGATGAAGCTCTGACAGTCACTGAAATGGTTCTCCTGCCCCCCCCGTAGACGCATGATGAAGCTTGGACAGTTGCTGAAATATTTCATCCACATCCCCCCAACCCTGCCCCACTGATGCCTGATGAAGCTCCGACAGTCGCTGAAATCATTCTCCCGCCCCTTGTCAATACATGATGAAGTTCGAACAGTCATTGAAATCCTCCCCATACCACCCACCCCATCATTGAAAATTTTTTGGTGTCTCCCCGTTCCTTCGCTTCTGTGGAATATGGGTCAGAATGGCTCTTTCTGCGTGGACCATTCCCGAATGTGTTGACTTCAGCCCACACATTACATCCATCCCTCCGAACC
Source organism: Carapus acus (assembly GCA_900312935.1). Taxonomy (NCBI): domain Eukaryota; kingdom Metazoa; phylum Chordata; class Actinopteri; order Ophidiiformes; family Carapidae; genus Carapus; species Carapus acus. Next base: position 7,985 of record OMPJ01041425.1, read on the forward strand.
CCACCCCCCATCTTCCTCATCAACATGCTCATTGAGGTCTGCATCAATGGTCACTCTTGCCTGTGGAAAATGTTCAACAACTTCACCTACTGTAATCTATAACACCGAAAAGTGGCTGTCCGACTGGTGGTTTGATTATCAATACTGCACATACTATGTGCAGTACTGATAATGATCCATGATCTTAGTTCCCAACTCTTTCATCTCCTGACCATTTATCATAGTCATGCTTCAAGACATCGGCAACACTTACCTTGGCAGAGTGGCACATGTGCATTCCATTGGAAGGTTGCATATGCCGTCTGGGTGCAGGTGGCAAAACTCTGACCAATAAGTCGGAAACCCTGATCACAACTGAAGCGCAGTGTGCTGCCTGGCTTGGTGCCTGTTAGGCTGTGCACAGTGCCATTTACTGGGCTTCTTGGAGGGCTGCAGTAGGGGGCTGCGCAAAAAATACAAACATAAAATTGTGCATCACATGCACTAAAATCAGCAATTATGTAGAACAGCCTTGGCAGATGCTGAGGAAGTGAGAGCACAATGAGAGACCAACAAACTCATCCATAGAATTCTTTGAAGCCCTCTGTGAGCCCTGTTAGAGGAGACATTAACTAATGCGAAAGTCACTCTGTCTGTAGGAATTTTGTCTGAGAACTAGTGGGTAGCTGATTCGAGTCATGTCACAAAAGAAGACTGGAGATCAGAGTGATGCTTAGAGGGGTTCAAGTTTGCCTCCTGAGAATTGCTGAGGTACCCATGACCAATGCACTTGACCAGTGCAAACCCCACTGTATCATCCTGCCTGTTTGACAGAGCCACTATTTCTAAACCATAAATCACGAAAGGTCTCACTATCATCTTGTAACGCTCCCTTTCAGTCTATCTGCCATTCACTTATCACAAAGCACTCTTGACACCTGTCTTGAGCACGGTCCATTACTTTAAATCAGTGCTTCTCAAATAGTGGGGTGCCAGGGCGGGCGCGTGTGACCCCAGCGAACATGCTTTTTTTTTTGCCGTACTAGAATAAAGTGTAATTGCACTTCCACTACAGTAGTTAGCAGTGGCGCTCTCATTGTCAGAATATGCGCAAGGAGTATTAGCTCTATGGTGTAGGGTTTTTTTGCACCGAGCAGGCGATATGAAGTGCAGTAAACAAACCCTCAAGAGACAACATGAAAAAAATTTTCAACAGGCATGAAAAGAATGGCGGAGAGAGACGAAGATAATGACACAAAAGAAAGTCAACCGAAAGCTAAGTCGAGGAAATGACGAAGCGTATGTAGCGCTTGGCTTCACTGTGACTACAGTGGGAGACGAGGAAAGACTGATGTGTTTACTGTGTCTAAAAATGCTGGCAGCGGGCAGCATGAAGCCCAATAAATTATGGCGCCACTTAAAGACATTACACCCCAATCACACTGATAAGCCGCTGGGGTATTTTCAGCGAAAACATTTATTGCGTAAATTGATGTAACGTAAATTGCTTTGATTTTTGTTTTGTAGGTTAAAGTGTTTTGTATATTCTGCTCCTGAGTTAATGTTGCTGAACTGAATTTGAATTTGTTATTATTTATTGATTTTATTTAATTTTATTTTTCAGTATCAAATGGTGCAATAAGTCAGTCAAAAATGTTTGTAGTTTAAACAAGTTTTTTTTTTTTTTTTTTAATTTCAGGCAAAAATTCAACGATGCACTTAAAATCTTTTCTGTTACAGACTAAAAACAATATTAATCAAGTTATTCTTTGTTGTAAGTTGAACTATATTTCTTTCTTTTTTGTTTTCTTTAATGTTAATGAGGATATAATTTTATGCAGAGGTGTACATAAAACAATTTCATAGACAAATTATATTACATATAGTTGCGGCGGAGAGTGGGGGGCGCAAATTGTTTTCTTCTTGCTTGGGGGGGCGTAACAGAAAATAATTGAGAGGCACTGCTTTAAATGGTTGATCCAAGATATTTAAAGTCTTCCCTTCTCACTATATAAGCTCCTTGCATCATCACTTGTCCACCTGCTTCCCTCTCATTCATATACTGTACATGTACTCTGTTTTGCCCCTGCTGACACTCATTCCTCCACTCTCCCGTGCAAACCCTCACCTCTGCAGGCTCTCTTCCACCTGACTCCTTCCCTCACCACAGATAGTAATCGTCTTTGACAATGACGCAAACATCATTGTCAATGTGGACTCCCGTCTGACATCGACTGTAAAACTGTCTATCACCATTGTTAACATTGCTAACCCTCTGGATCCCAACTTCTCTAGAGAGGCTGGACTCTTTTCCACTCTGGAGTTACCTGAGGGGAGAGGTGGTAAACTGGAGTGGGATTATTAATAGCCCACCAGCCCTGCCGTCACGTGTTGGAGTTTTCCTTGGTAAACAAGAAGGTTGTGTCCCTGTGCCTCCCCGGCCTGCAGGCCGGGGCTCTCACTGTTCTTTCAGCATATGAGCCAAACAGCAGTGAGGAGTACCCAGCTATTCTTGAATGTCCTCAGGGGGTCTTGTGACCTCTGGCTGCATGTCTCAGACACTCAGGTGAGGAGAGGGGCTGATCACCACCTGGTGGTTAGTTGGATCCGCCAGTGGGGGAGTAAGCCAGACAGACATGGCAGGCCCAAACTTATTGTGAGGGTCTGCTGGGAATGTCTGGCAGAGGCCTCCGTCAGAAGCGCCTTCAACTCCCACCTCCAGGAGAATTTCAAACAGATCCCAAGGAAGTCTGGGGACATTGAGTCCGAGTGGACCATGTTTTCCACCTCCATTGTTGAAGCAGCAGCCCGAAGCTGTGGTCGTGAGGCTGCAGGTGCCTGTCGCGGCAGCAATCCCCAAACCCGGTGATGGACACCGGAAGTAAGAGATGCCATCAAGCTGAAGAAGGAGCCCTATAAGGCTAACCTGGCCTGTAGATGTCCTGAGGCATCTGACAGGTACCAGCAGGCCAAACGTGCGGCAGCCTGGGCTGTCGGGGAAGCAAAAATTCGGGTCTGGGAGGAGTCCGGGCAGGCCGAGAAGTACCATTGGTCGGCCTCCAGAAGGTTCTGGCAAACCGTCCAGCGCCTCAGGAAGGGTAAGCAGTGCCCGACCAACACTGTTTACGGTTGAGGCAGGGAGCTGCTGACCTGCAACTGAGGATGAGGTCGGGGGGTGGCTGGAATACTTTGAGGATCTCCTCAGCCCTACTGACATGTCTTCCATAGAGGAGGACTCGGAGGTGGATTCATTCATCACCCAAGCTTAAGTCACCGAGGTAGTTATGAAGCTCCACGGTTGTAAGGCGTTGGGGGTGGAGGAGATCCGCCGGGAGTACCTCAAGTCTGGATGTTGCAGGGCTGTCATAGCTGACACACCTCTCCAACATAGCATGACAGTCGGGGGTAGTGCCCTTGGACTGGCAGACTCGGGTGGTGGTCCATCTGTTTAAGAAGGAGGGTGTGTTCAAATTACAGAGGGATCACACTCCTCGACCTCTCCGGGAAAGTCTATTCCAGGGCACTGAAGAGGAGAATCAGGCCGATAGTTGAACCTCAGATCCAGGAGGAACAATGCGGGCTTCATCCTGGCCGTGGAACACTGGACCAACTCTATACTCTCCGCAGAGTGCTGAAGGGATCATGGGAGTTTGCCCAACCAGTCCACATGTGCTTTGTGGAGTTGGAGAAGGCATTCGACCCAGTCTCTCGTGGCACTCTGTGGAGGGTGCTCAGGGAGTATGGAGTCCATGGCCCCTTATTACGGGCTATGCAGTCTCTATACGACTGGAGCAGGAGCTTGGTTCGCATTGCCGGCAGTAAGTCAGACCTATTCCCAGTACATGTTGGCCTCCGGCAGGGCTGCCCATTGACACCCGGCCAGTTCATTATTTGTATGGACAAATGGGGGAGTCTAAGTATCTTGGGGTCCTGTTCACGAGTGAGGGTAGAATGGAACGGGAGATCGACCGACAGATCTGTGCAGCGGCGACAGTGATGCGGTCGATGTACCGGTCAGTCGTGGTGAAGAAAGAGCTGAGCCGGAAGGCAAAGCTCTCTATTTATCAGTCAATCTACGTTGCTACCTTCACCTTTGATCATGAACTTTCGGTCATGACCGAAAGGACAGGATTTCAGGTACAGGCAGCCGAGATGAGCTTCCTCTGCAGGGTGGCGGGACACACTCTACGAGATAGGGTGAGGAGTTCTGTCACACGGGAGGAGCTCAAAGTAGAGCTGCTCCTCCTCCACATCGAGAGGAGCCAGCTGGCATCTTACCCAGATGCCTCTTGGATGCCTTGCCAGGGCTGTGTTCCGGGCATGTCCCACTGGGAAGAGGCATCTGGGGAGAGGGAAGTCTGGGCTTTCCTTCTGAGACTGCTGCCCCAGCAACCCAGCCCCGGGTAAGCGGCAGAAGATGGATGGATGGATGGCTTTATGCCTCTGTAGCCACTACAACTCTGCATGGTACCTTTGCAAGGCTGAAAAGTCAAAGCCATCTGGTAAATCCTCATGATTTCCCAAAATCTGACCCAAAACCTCCCTGTACACTTTTCCTTTCTCAGTTTCCATCACTTAATCATCAGCTCTGCATTCAGTCACTTCCTCTTTCTAATGTCTTGGGTCATCCTACACACCACCATGATGCTGGTACTACTTTACAACATATATCCCTCTTTCAGTTCGCATCTTCTAAACAGAGTATAATGTAATTATGTGCACCTCAATCCGCACTGATATGCTTTGCTCCTTCCTGTTGTGAAAGTACGTGTTCCTACTCTGAAAATAAGTGTTGACGGCCTATGCAGCATGCGCAGTGAGGTCTGCTCCAATGACAAATCTCTCATCTCTGGGGACATCCTCTACAACTTATTCCAATTCACTCCAGAAACCCTCTTTTTCCTTAGTCATGCATCCTACCTGGGGCGCATTGACCCTTACAACATCCAACATTACCCCTTGTCTCTTCTCCCGATTTTGAATATTCTTGTCTCGTGTCTTTTCAAGATGATCCCTATCCCTTTCCTTTTTCATCTACATCGTTGTAGAGCAGTCCTGGTTTTGCTACATTTTCTGCTCTCCTGCACACACAATATATCCAACAACCTTCTCTGTTACATCAGCAGCTGGCTCTTTACCTTTTCCAGTCATATTCCCAAGATTCAGATAACTCTGATCTCTATTTAATTGCATATCATTTTCTATCGCTAACTCTGAACTCTCAAACCTCCTCACCTCCTATCTTCGGACAACTTTGGCATAGTTTCCACAGGCATCCTTTTGACCTACAGCCACTGATCCAGTGAGGAAATCATATAATTTGTGACAATCGTATTTATTTGTGGCACAGGTTTAAGGCTTGGAGCCAAACACAACCCTCACCATTTACCAGGGCTCAAGACCATCAGAAGATCTACACTACACTAGGAGGTGTACTCCTCATGGCTGTTTCTTGTTGTACTTCTTTCTCGTTGCATAATTTGTGACCTGTATTGATTTCAGAGATCTTTGCCAAAAATTCAGAACTTGGCAAAGATTGACGTTCTTTTTCAAGGCAGATGATGAGAGGCAATGGGTGATTTACATCTGTAAGCTGGAATAAATGATTCAGCAACTGATCAAATCATGCACATCTATTATTGAGCAAGTGCCATCTCTCTATCCTGGTTAGGGGACGCGTTTCGGAGGTTGTAGAAAGTACCTGCAGAGGAGTGTGATCAGTGGAACAGAATTCAATTGGTTTACTGATGGAGGGAACAGAGGGGATGGATAGGTTTGGTGTTGAGAGAAGAATTTGGAGAAAGCAATTGTTAGTGGATTTTGCATGCAATGGCTGGGAGGGTGGTGACAGGAAAGAGTGTGGAAATGCAGGACATCGTGGTAGCCCTAGGCAGGATGAAAAAGCTTCATGGAGATAGTGGAGGAAGACATAGGGGTGGTGGGTGTATCAGGTGGTTGCACAAAGGACAGCAGGAGGTGGAGACAGATATCGTCTGTGTAAAGATAGCAAATGGGGAGCATCTCGAGTAAGAAGAAGAGGGCAAAACAGCTGTGGCGGGAGGATAGGAAAAAATAACCCTGAGCAAAGCAGGTTGCTTGTGTGGGCTGCAGTCTGTACGGACTTTGTCTGGAGACAGGAGAGTGGCCAGTTCAAGTCTCGCTACAGACAGAAAGACAGGAGGCTTGACAGGAGGTTGGAGGAACTGCAGTTCACCTCCTGAGCACTGCCGGGGAGCCCTTAGCAAGGCACCTATCCCCTAACACACTCAGGGGTGCAATCCCAATGAGCCCACTCACTCTTAAGTGCCTCCCCTACGCATGTCATGGATCTGTATAAGATAACTGTACTGACTGTATCTGCATGCATGTGCATGTTATTCCCATGTCAAATTTGATACAGACAGTCTGTTGAGTGTAAATTGTGAATTTCCCCCCCTGGGTATTAATAAAGTGTTTCGTCTTCTTGTGTAAGTGTGACTAACAAAAACATATAATTAAAGGTGCTGTCCAAACCTTTACTAATGAAGGCCAGAGTAACTGACGTGAAAACCCTGTTTTGAGCCCAAAATGTTTGATTGATTTGTTTATTTTCTGAACCTCATAGTCCTCATTGTGAGCATGGGGGTCTGCTGAAGGTCTGCTCGAGCCACACACACACACACTCACACTCACACTCACACACACACACACACACACACACACACACACACACACATTACACCTTCCTGTATCATGACAGCAATCTAAACCAAATATGGCATGACCAAAGTCTGCATCCTGAGTAATATCGATATCCTGTGCACAAACCTGTGTATCGGATGCGAAAGCCCTTGTGACTGGAGGTGTGATCGAAGGACCAGTGTAGGTAAACTTTGTTGCTGGAGCTGGTGATGCTCAGTGGACTGGAATAATTTCCACTGAGTGTAATGAGGAGAGGACTCTGCCTTGATGGGCCTGCACACAAACAGACAGCCAACAATAATTCATGAAACTGTTCATGTATTGACAGTGTGTGGCGAATTTTTCTCTTCACGTGATTACTAAAAACTACAAATTATTCCTGGAAAACATCTGTCCAAATGGTCTTTTTCTTTCTAAAAATATCTGAATTCAAAACTGTGTGGTGCCACCCCTATTTGGCTTGCAAGTCACACAGTTGGCAATACCAAATACACTGCTCCTCTTCTGTGCTAATCAATGACGTTTGTGACTGGACAAAGCATCTTTTCTCTTACAACAATGGCTTGGATGGGCCTCTTGAACATCTTACCGTCAAAGACCTCAAGTTCATCAAACTGCCGGCTGGTCTGAAAGTGTTCAATTGTGAGTGTAACGTTGTAGCCTGGTTCTACTTTGACCACCCAGGAGCACGACTCAAAGTGAGGAAAACCATTTCCTGGAGACTGGCTCATGATGATGCCTGTGGAAGCTGTCAGTACCTCATTCATGGGACATGTTACTGTGGAGACAAAACAGGGCATCAATAACTATTGCATTTTGAAAACCTGACCTGATTAAACTGTTTTACAGGTTCATTCATCACTCTGTTGTGGAGCATATCGAGCACTATCTTCAGCACTAAATGTATTTTATAAAATCCCATATCAAGAACAAGCATTTCATCTTAAAAAGCAGGTTATAATAGAGAAAAGAGGCTGAATATGCGTACAGCAAGCTTACATAACACTTTGCTGTTTATTCAGTGACATGATGCAACGACAACGAACTGAATATGTGTCTGGTGGGTAAAGAAAGAAACACTTAATTAATCCCCGAAAGAGAAATTCCATATTTTACTCACACACACAATACACACAAATACACACATGAAAGTATGCACACACATGCAGAGTGAGGGGGCTGCCCATGCTGATAGCGTCCCTGAGCTGGTTGGGGGTTGGGTGCCTTGCTCAAGGGCACCTCGGCAGTGCTCAGGAGGCAAACTGCCACCAGTTCACCCTCTAGACTCTGGCGTCACCGGAACTTGAATCAGCCACCCTCCAGGCCCCAGGCAAGGTCAGTTACCGACTGAGCCACTGCTGCCCTCATGTAAGATATCAACAATAACACAGATATCTATAGCATAAAAAAACAAGCATAACCAGAAAAACCTAACAAGTTTACCAAACCCTTCATTTCGCTCCCTGTGTCGCCTCTGAACAACTCTGCCAACTCCGGAAATAGCTGTCGTCAGACTCTGCCTCGGGTGCCCTCGCGCGGGTGTCGGTGTGACAATAGCGATTATGTGAAATTACATATTTTGATAATTTTGCATAAATGTGGCACCCGAGTCAAAGTCGCACCCCTGGCCAAAGTATGAAAAAAAGTGTAACTTAAACTCTGGCAAATACAGTACCTAATTAACTCTTCTCTTCAGGACCTACCTTCAACAACTCTCTCCCATATGTTTATGGTTCAGGAGCTTTTGAACTGTATAGCTACTTCAGACATGCACGTCATCCTTGTTCTAGAGCTGGGTGACAGACGTATTTTCATCAAGGGCCACATATGAGAGCAACTCTGAGAGCTGTCCTTGACCTTGAGTTTGACACCTATGTTCAAGGAGATCGGCAACAGTACACTTCTAGGCTGCGATACATTCTGACTGCATCCTCTCAATCTCCAAGACTGTGTTGAACAGTCTGGTTAGAAACACGATACCCACACCCCTGTACATCTCCATACCCCCTCAGGTATATAATTTTTCATCTGTCTACCAATCTCTTCCTGTGGATGCTCTCCTATACTCACTCTTTCCACTAGCAAACATCCCTATCCCTGTCTACTTTCCTCTGTCCATTTGTTGTACCCCCACCCAGTTTTTTCTCACCAACTAAGTGGTACTCTCTGATAAGTCCTTATGATCTCCCAGCTCATCTATATAGCCAGCTCAGGATAAACATATCTATTATGAAAACAAAGGGTGATGAAATGGTTGTGAGCAGGAGCAGCGAGGCCTGCCACATCAGGAGGGTTGCTGATGTGACTCATTGAGAAATTTCTCCCACCATGGATCAGCAGAAGCTCTCTCCACTTTGTGGTCTGCCAAGTCAGTGCCATCTATTGATATCTTTCATATATATTCAGGGTCTTGTGGCTGTGTTTTGGGCACAGTAAAAGTGTTTTACTTGTGTTGAGATCATGTGTTAAAGATGTCTCGCCGACATTATGTGTTGGAGAGATGACTGGACAAGGACGAGGTTGGGACATTGTCACCATTGGCTGTAGCAATAGGCTGTAGCCCTATTAACACTGTCTACAGTGGAGGTGGGGAGCAGCTGACCTCAACTGAGGGCGTGGTGGCAGGAATAACATGTCTTCCATAGAGGAGGTAGGGGCAGAGAAGCCGAGAGGCGAAAGTGGACTCGCTCATCATCCAAGCTGAAGTCACTGTGGTAGTTAAGAAGCTCCACGGTGGCAAGGCGCCGGAAGTGGAGGAGATTTACCCTGAGTATCTCAAGTCCATAGTTGTTGCAGGAATGTCGTAGCTGACACACCTCTGCAACATCGCATGGCAGTCGGGACAGTGCCCTTGGACTGGCAGACTGGGGTGGTGGTCCCTCTGTTTAAGAAGGGGGACCAGAGGGTGTGTTCCGATTACACTCCTCTCCCTCCCCAGGAAAGTCTATTCCAGGGTGCTGGAGAGAAGAATCTGGCCGATAGTGGAACCTCAGATCCAGGAGGAACAGTGCGGGTTCTGTACTGGCTGTGGAGCACTGGACCAACTCTATTGTATACTCTAAGCAGAGTACTGGGGGGATCATGGAAGTTTGTCCAACTCTTTTAGGACTTGGAGAAGGCACTCGACCGGGTCCCTCGCAGTGCTCTGTGGGGTGTGCTCCGGGAGTATGGAGTTCATGACCCCTTATCACGGGCTGTGCGGTCTCTATCCGACCAGAGCAGGAGTTTGGTCCGCATTGCCGGCAGAAAGTCAGACGTATTCCCAAAACATGTTGGGCTCCGGCTGGGCAGCCCTTTGTCACCGGTTCTGTTCATCATTTATATGGACAGAATTTCTAGGCGCAGTCAGGGTCCGGAGGGGTCTACTTTGGGGACTACATGATCTCATCGCTGCTTTTTGCAGACGATGTTGTCCTGTTGGCACCCTCAGACCAGGACCTCCAGCGTGTGCTGGGGCGGTTTGCAGCCGAGTGTGAGATGGCGGGGATGACAATCAGCTCCTCCAAATATGAGGCCATGGTTCTTGCTCGGAAAAGGGTGGTTTGCACCTTTCGGATCGGAGACGAAATCCTGCCTCAAGTAGAGAAGTTTAAGTAACTTGGGATCCTGTTCACAAGTGAGGGTTAGAATAGAACGGGAGATTGACAGACGGATCGGTGCACTAGCGACAGTGATACGGTCTGTGTACCACTCCATCGTGGTGAAGAAGGAGCTGAGGGCAAAGCTCTCTATTTATCGGTTGATCTACGTCCCTACCCCCACCTATGGTCATGAACTTTGGGTCATGACCGAAAGGACAAGATCTCGGGTACAAGCCGCGAAAATGAGTTTCCTCCGCAGGGGGCTGCACTCTATGAGATAGAGTGAGGAGTTCTGTCACCCAGGAGGAGCTGAAAGTAGAGCCACTCCTCCTCCACATAGAGAGGAGCCAGTTGAGGCGGTACGGGTATCGCCTCCCTGAGTACTGTAGGTATTCTGGGCATGTCCAACTGGGAAGAGGCCCAGAGGAAGACCCAGGACGCGCTGGAGGGACTATGTCTCTTAGCTGGCATGCGAACGCCTCGGGGCCCTCCCTGAGGAGCTAGAGTAGGTGTGTGGGTAGAGGGACATCTGGGTTGCCCTTCTGAGACTGCTGCCCCTGCAACCTGGCCCCGGATAAGCAGCACAAGATGGATGGATGGATGGATGGTAGCTGTAGCAGACTCTCAACTGCAACAGTGACACATTGCAAAACATCATTGTTCAAGTCAGGAGGCCAGCTACAGTATCTAGAGCTCAGTTGCCATCAATCATTCAATCAATCAATTAACCAATCAATCGCTCTGGGCAGGGCATCTATTCACCCTTACATTGCCATTGTGTACCATCCCATTGGCCCCTTTGCACAGTACCTAGATGGATTTCCATCTTATATTGCAGATGAATCAATATACCATAAAGATAGTCTCTTTAATTAGCAAGCAGTGCCAATTTCTCCAAACTCGTCAATGAAAATTAGAACATTTGGGCTTGACTTTTAAGAAAGAACTCTCATTTACTGATTATATTAATAACATTACCTAAGATGCATATTTCCATCTTCATAATATTTCAAAGATTAAATTGTTCCTTAGCATAGCAGATGCTGAAACATTAATCCATGCTTTTGTCATCTTTAGACTGGATTACCTCAACAGCCCATTCTCTGGTCTGAGAACTTGCTCTCAAAAAACTACAGTTGGTGTGTCCTTACATGAACATGCAAATTTCAACACCAAGTGCAACTTCAAGCACCTTTACAATGGCTTCCCATTCACACCAGGTTTGACTTCAAGGTTCCCCTGTTTACATGCAGCAAAACTGTTGCACATTCAACAATGCCAATGAAAAACAACCTTGTGATATATGAGGATGTATACAGGTGAATATATTTACAATTACCGTTATTGCTTTCATAATTTCTCTGTCCTGTATTCTCCTTTAAATACATAGTCTTACTAAATTGGCTAAATTCAGTGCAGTCACATAAACATAATTTTACCTCCAAACTACATCAACAAGGGTAACGGTTGGATGAAAGAATATATAAATTATTGGTGCTTCATGCACCTTCAGAGTGTATATAAATCTTGCATCACTTACTGAATTGATGCAGATTGTAGTAATGTACTGTATACACCAGGCAAACTACGGCCCGTGGGCCACATTCGGCCCTTTGTACGTCCCTGTCCGGCCCGCGTGAGGCCAATCATTAACAACATAAATCAAACAAACATTCTCATTATCAGTAGCAGCTGTTCAAAATAATTAATTTAGAGCATTTTAAGATGGAAGAAAGTTGGTGGCCCTCTGACACAATTCAGATTTCTCATGTGGCCCCTGGTAAAAATGAATTGCCCACCCCTGGTATAGACTTTAAATCACAATCATGAATGTGCTTTCAGTATTGATTTACATTCCACCATTACGTTTTATTGCAGTTTAACATCTGACCTCAACGAATACTTTTTTACCTGTCATGTTTTGTCTGATGCTTTTGTGTTTATACTTATTTCTACGTATTTTTGTATAATCTCATTTATCTGTTGATTTGATTTGTAAACCTTACTGTCCATGTTATTATTAGGTAATTTTACATCAAAAGTAATGCAAAAGTGGGGTCAAATTCCTTGTGTGTATGACTCTTACTTTGCAGGAGATAAGCAATTTAGTTACAACATTTGATTTGATTTGTATTTGATATGCTAAGTCTCATTTTTCGGCCCAATTTTTCACATCACACCATGCCAAAGTAAAAATGGATATTAATGTTTTTCTTTTAGTTGCGGACTAAGTTGATTAAGTTCTCCTCTAATAAATGATGAGCAATTTCATCAAAATGTCTACAAATTTTGTCTTAATGTCTTAATAACAGAACCTGCCAGTTGAGCGGTTGTGGCCAGAGGTTCACAACCATGTGATGTAACAGGCTCTGGTGCACCTGCTGGACCAACAAGTTGGTCTGACCTTGCTGACCTTGTTCACATCAGTAGTGATAATTGCTGTCTAACTACCCCCCAACGCTGACGCTAAAGTAGCTATGAAAACACTTTGCCGTTACATCAACCAGCATTTAGCTGTACAGGCTGACAGCGTTGTCATTGTAGCAGGAGATTTCAATAATGCCAACTTGAAATCTGTCCTGCGTCAGTTCCATAAGTATGTAGACTTTCCCACAACAGGAAAGAACACCTTAGATCAGGTCTTCTGCAACGTACGAAATGCCTACAAAGGTAGCCCTCTACCTCACCTGGGTCTCTCGGACCATCTGTCCCTCTCCCTCATCCCAGCCTATAAGCCACTAATCTGTAGACAAATGCCGACCACAAAGACAGTCAAAGTTTGGACTAAGGAAGCCACCTCAGCACTGCGGGAATGCTTTGAGGTCACAGACTGGGACGTTTTCGCAGGGGGGACAGACCTGGATGGTCACACAGCTGCAGTAATGGATTACATACATTTCTGCACTGAGAATGTGACAGAGGCTAAAGTGGTCAAGGAATTCCACAACCAGAAACCATGGCTCAACAGCGAGGTGAAGACCCTGCCCAAGGAGCGAGACATTGCCTTCAGAGCAGGAGACCCACTGAGCTACACGGTAGCACAGAATAATCTGCGCAGGGGCATCAAGGCGGCCAAGCGCAGATACCAGCAGCGCATAGAGGAAAATTTCCAGAGAAACGACGTCAGAAGCATGTGGCAGGGGATCAAGGCTCTGACGGGCTACAACAACAACAACGCCACAGCCACAATTCCATCGGACGTCACCCTGCCGCGCTAAACCAGTTCTCCGCTCGCTTCGACAGGCACAGCAGAGCAGACACTGATCCTGCTCCATCCCCGGTCGATGATCCAGCTCCGACCACAGCAGGTCAGAGCCATGCTGCGCAGGGTCAAAGCGAGAAAGGCACCTGGCCTAGATGGAACACCGGGGCTGGGACTCAAGGATTGTGCGGACCAGCTGGCAGAGGTTTTCACAAACATCTTTAACCTCTCGCTCCAGCAGTCTGTGATACCCTCCTGCTTAAAAGCTACCACCATTGTACCAATACCCAAGAAGAGCACAGTGAACTGTCTGAACGACTACCGCCCAGTGGCTCTCACACCCATCATTGCAAAATGCCTTGAGAGGCTCGTCCTCCCCTCATCAATTCTGCACTCCCTGCTGACCTTGACCAACATTTGTTTGCCTACCGAGCAACCACCTTGACCAGAGCAATACCTATGTGAGGATGCTGTTCGTGGACTTCAGCTCAGCTTTCAACACAGTTGTCCACCACCAACTGATTACAAAGCTGGGCATCTTGGGCTAAGGCAGTTCACTATGTGCTTGGATTTGGGACTTCCTCCTCCTCCTTCCTCCTCACCTACTGCCTCTGTGCATGGTTCTCTCGCAGCACAGTAGTGCAGAGGAAGGAACTCCAGAGGGTCATCCAGATTGCCCAAAGGATTATTGGCGGCCCTCTCCTCTCACTGCAAGAACTCTACAGTTCCCATTGCAGGAGAAAGGCAAAAAGGATCCTCCAGGACCCGTCACACCCGTCACATGGACTGTTTGAACGTCTGCCCTCAGGCAGGCGTTTTAGGTCAATAAAATCTCGGACAAATAGACTTAAGAACAACTTTTACCCAGCTGCCACCTGAAAAGTTTCAAAACAGAACAGTTTACAGGAAATGCTTAACACTCTAGTCAGTATTAAGCATTTACATTCACATTTACATTTAGCTTCTACACTATTTTGGTCAGCTCAAACATTCCCACCCCATCTGCGTTGCTATTTTTTATCATATCGTTATTTATATGGATATTTATAACTTATAATGATATTCATAATGTAAATATTGTGTGTTTATATTTTGTGTATATACTGTAGAAACTCTTTCCTCTCCTTCTTTCTCTATTTGAAATATTTACACCGCAATGCAGGCACCTTAGTTTCGTTACACAATTCAGTTGCTGTAATGACAATAAATGATTCCTGATTCCTGATTCCTTACCCCTCCCTGAGCTGCCGTGATCAGTGACGGATCAGACTAAGAGCAGCTCTGGACCCCTAATGAAGAAAGAAGAAAGGAAGAAGTTCATATCGCCCGGACTGGCGTCACCGGGGCCCCACCCTGGAGCCAGGCCCGGGGTTGGGGCTCCCCAGCGAGCGCCTGGCGGCCGAGCCTCTGCCCATGGGGCTCTACCGGGCACAGGCCGAAGGGATGACGTGGGCCTGCCCTCCAGTGGACCCACCACCTGCAGGAGGGGCCGTAAGGGGCCGGTGCGTTGTGCTATGGGTGGCGGTCAAAGAGGGGGGCCTCGGCGACCTAAACCCCGGACAGATGGCTTTCGGAACATGGAATGTCATTACCCTGGGGGGGAAGGAGCCCGAATTGGTGCGGGAGGCTGAGCGTTACCGACTAGAAATAGTCAAGCTCACCTCTATCCACAGCCTGGGCTCTGGATCCCAACTTATCGAGAGAGGATGGACTCTCTTCCACTCTGGAGTTGCCCGTGGGGAGAGGCGGCGAGCAGGAGTAGGCTTATTAATAGCCCTTCAGCTCTGCCGTCATATGTTGGAGTTTACCCTGGTGAACGAGAGGGTTGTTTCCCTGCGCCTTCGGGCCGAGGACTCTCACTGTTGTTCCAGCATATGGGACAAACAGCAGTGCAGAGTACCTAGCCTTCTTGGAGGATCTCGGGGGGGTACTTGATTGTACCCCACCCGGGGACTCCATCGTTGTACTGGGGGACTTTAACGCCCACGCAGGCAATGACAGTAGTGCCTGGACAGGTGTGATTGGGAGGAACGGCCTTCCCGATCTGAACCCGAGTGGTGTTTTGTTGTTGGACTTCTATGCTAATCACAGTTTGTCAATAAGAAACAACATGTTCAAACATAAGGGTGTTCATTTGTGCACTTGGCACCAGAACACCCTAGGCTGGAGGTCAATGATCGATTTTGTAATCGTGTCATCTGACCTCCGGCCGCATGTTCTGGACACTCGGGTGAAGAGAGGGGTGGAGCGGGGGAGGAAGCCGGACAGACGCAGCGGGCCCAAACCTATTGTGAGGGCTTGCTGGGAACGTCTGGCAGAGCCGTCCGTCAGAGACACATTCAACTCCCACCTGCGGGAGAACTGTAAACAGTTCCCGTGGGAGGTTGGGGACATAGAGTCCGGGTGGACCATGTTTTCCACCTCCATAGTGGACGCAGCAGCCCAAAGCTGTGGCTGTGAGGCTGCCGGTGCCTGTCGTGGCTGCAGTCCCCGAACCTGGTGGTGGACACTGGAAGTAAGGGAGGCCATCAAGCTGAAGAAGGAGGCTGATAGAGCTCATTTGTCCTGTGGGTCTCCTGAGGCAGCTGACAGGTACCGGCAGGTAAAGCGTGCGGCAGCACGGGCTGTTACGGAAGCAAAAACACGGGCCTGGGAGGAGTTCAGAGTGGCCATGGAGAGGGACTATAGGTCGGCTTTGAGAAAGTTCTGGCAAACCGTCCGGCGCATCAGGGATGTAGTCGGGCGGTGGCAGGAATACTTCGAGGATCTCCTAAACCCCACTGACATGTCTCCCATAGAAGAGGTAGAGGCAGAGGACCCGGAAGTGGACTCGCTCATCACCTAAGCTGAAGTCACCGCGGTAGCTAAAAAGCTGCAGGGTGGCAAGGCATCGGGGGTGGACGAGATCCGCCCCGAATATCTCAAGTCTCTAGATGTTGCAGGGCTGTCATGGCTGACACGCCTCTGCAACATCGCATGGCAGTTGGGGTCAGTGCCCTTGGACTGGCAGACCGGGGTGGTGGTCCCTCTGTTTAAGAAGGGGGACCGGAGGGTGTGTTCCAATTACAGAGGGATTACACTCCTCAGCCTCCCAGGGAAAGTCTATGCCAGGGTACTGGAGAGGAGAATCCGGCCAATAGTGGAACCTCAGATCCAGGAGGAACAGTACGAGTTCCATCCTGGCCGTGGAACACTGGACCAACTCTATACTCTCCGCAGAATACTGGAGGGATCATGGCAGTTTGCCCAACCAGTCCACATGTGCTTTATGGACATGGAGAGGGCATTCGACTGGGTCCCTCGCGGTGCTCTGTGGGGGGTGCTCCGGGAGTATGGAGCTCATGGCCCCTTATTACGGGCTGTGCGGTCTCTATACGACCGGAGCAGGAGTTTGGTCCGCATTGCTGGCAGTAAGTTAAACGTATTCCCAGTGCATGTTGGCCTTCGCCAGGGCTGCCCTTTGTCACCGGTCCTGTTCATAATTTACATAGACAGAATTTCTAGGCGCAGTCAGGGTCCGGAGGGGTTCCAGTTTGGGGATCACAGGATCTCATCGCTGCTTTTTGCCGACGATGTTGTCCTGTTGACACCCTCAGACCAGGACCTCCAGCATGGGCTGGGGCAGTTTGCAGCCAAGTGCGAGATGGCGGGGATGAAAATCAACACCTCCAAATCTGAGGCGATGGTTCTTGACCGGAAAAGGGTGGATAGCACCCTCCGGATCGGAGACGAGATCCTGCCTCAAGTGGAGGAGTTTAAGTATCTTGGGGTCCTGTTCACGAGTGAGGGTAGAATAGAACCGGAGATCGACCGACGGATCGGTGTAGCGGCGGCAGTGATGCGGTCAATGTACCGGTCCGTCGTGGTAAAGAAGGAGCTGAGTCGGAAGGCAGAGCTCTCGATTTACCGGTCGATTTACGTTCCTACCCTCACCTATGGTCATGAACTTTTGGTCATGACCGAAAGGACAAGATCTCAGGTACAGGCGGCTGAAATGAGTTTCCTTCACAGGGTGGCGGGACGCACTCTACGAGATAGGCTGAGGAGTTCTGCCACCCGGGAGGAGCCGCTTCTCCTCCACATCGAGAGGAGCCAGTTGAGGTGGTTCGGGCATCTAAACCGGAGGCCTCCTGGACGCCTTCCTAGGGATGTATTCCGGGCATGTCTAACTGGGAAGAGGCTGCGAGGAAGACCAAGGTCGCGCTGGAGGGACTATGTCTCCCAGCTGGCCTGGCAATGCCTCGGGGTCCTCCCAGAGGAGCTAGAGGAGGTGTCTGGGGAGAGGGAAGTCTGGGCTTCCCTTCTGAGACTGCTGCCCCCGCAACCCGGCCCTGGATAAGCGGCAGAAAATGGATGGATGGATGGATGATTCCTGATTCCTTGGTAACAGACCTCAGCGTGTTTGGATGGTAGGTCGCACCTCCTCCACTATCACAATCAACACTGGAGCCCCACAGGGGTGCGTCCTCATCCCCTCCTGTACTCCCTTTTCACTCACGACTGTTCACCCATTCAAGTTTGCCGACGACACCACCATTGTAAGGCTGATTAAAGACAATGATGAGTCAGCCTACAGGGAGGAGGTCAAGCACTTGACGAGCAGGTGTTAAAACAACAACCTGGACCTCAACACCACTATGACAGAAGAGCTGAAAGTGGACTTCAGGAAATCCAAGTCTGTGCTCGCCACTCTCCCCATCAGGGGAGAGGAAGTGGAGAGAGTGGAGAGCTTGAAGTTCCTGGGGGTCCACATATCAGCCGACCTGACGTGGACCAACCACACATCTGTCCAACTGAGGAGGGCTCATTAGAGACTCTACTTTCTGAAGAGGCTCAGACAGTCTCACCTCCCCTGCCCTCTATTGGTCAACTTCTACCTATCTCTCATCCGTAGAGTCTGTCCTGACATACTGCTGCACAGCGTGGTCCACCAGCTGCACAGCCAAGGAACAAAAGGACCTACAACGCGTGGTGAGGACGGCGGAGAAGATTGAGACATTTTCACTGGCCGACTTCAAAAGAAAGCCAGAACCATCACACCCCTAAG
>OMPJ01041428.1:0-14645 GCA_900312935.1 Carapus acus
ACTTTGTAGTTTGGGTATTTAGGCTTCCTTCCTTACCCCTAAGTTCATACAATGGTATATGTAGTTGTATGGTATAGATAAATGTTTCAGCAGTAATGCCAGTAGGATGTGGAGTATGGCCAAATCGCACTGTGTCTAGTGAGTATAGGGTGTGAATTATGCACATCATGCACATATTCATGTGCAGTCATTGTCTTTGAATTAGCCTTGCTGGTTCTATTTGTTCCGCATCATCTCCTACTATCATACATGTTATCTTTTCCCATATGTGTACAATTGTGTATGCTGCAAAACTACTACTGAAAGAGTAGAAAGAAACAGATCAAAACGATGTGACTGAATTAGACCGTGGTAAACATACAACAACATTCTGTCTCCTCTCCTCTTTTCAGCACCAGCAGTGTTTCGGACAACCAGATTCAGACGCCACAGTGTGCTGTCCCTGTAGAAGAGGTAGGGAGATATTGATTCATAAACGTGACATGGGCTCTCGCAGAGCAGATTTCCGACAATGGTTTAGGCCGGCCGTACGTACTTGTGCTTCAGCCATGATACAGGAGGTGGGGGTAGATACACATATAAGTGACACAGTGCTGCACAAAAAGCTGCATAGTAAACTCAGAGCTGCATTTACCAATCTCAGTTGACAATGTGTGTGTATTTCTGATTGTGACATGGAATTAGTGTCATCGTGGAATGAATAGGGTGTGGTCAGTATACCTGTTCTGCTCATAAAAGTGTGAGAAGAGACATTTTGGTACACTTAGATTGCTACATGAAAGAAACAATACAAAATACTGAAATTAAAAAGTGCAGGACAACTTAAACATGTCATTACACTGTGGTTTTGATAGATACAGATCTGCATGTCTCTTAGCAGCACAACGCAAAGTGTATTGGACCTGATCTGATGTCAAAATAAGATTGTATAATAGATATGTGATAAATAAGCAAAAGCAAAGCTCCCTCATTTCAGAACACAGATGTTTGATAAAAAAAATTTAGGTTGGAGAATTTTCTACCTTTCACTGTAAATACTCATAAACGGGCTGCAAGCTTAAATCCAACAGCATCTTTTTTTGTTGTTGTATTGATTACTTGAATTACCTCTCATGCGGTCTGTCTGTTTGTAAAAAGAAACATTCACCATGAGGAAAAGTAATTTTAAACAGTTGAGCTTTTCTGTTTGTTCTCTGCCTTTGAGAGAGAAGAGTACTCTGAGATTGTGTGTCGACTGTCAATTGATCAAGAACAACACCATCCTGTAAAAGCCAAAGTCTGCAGAACTTTTTAAATGGAAACCTGCCTTAGAAACATCACAGCAGTGAGAGAAATGATCAAATATCTGACATATGAAGGTCTTAGAGGACACCAGTGCAAGCTGTAGAGGGTGAGGGCTGACTAGCTGGTGTTAGGTGTCCAGGGTGACAGTGAAATGCCTCGTCTCCTCTGAGAGACATGCACACAAATCTGACTCAACGCATTTTCTTCAAAAACATGTAGAGCAGAAATTCTTCACGTCACAAACCAGGCAGTCGGATTGGGGGGTGTCAGAACACGCAACAATAATATAATACGACAGCTTTTTTTTTTTTGCTTTGTTTTGCTGCACTGCACTCTTGTGACCTCCAACCTATTTTGCTGAGTCAAGTGTTTGTGCTGTGTGTTTGTGCAGGTGTTCGACATCTTACCAAATCACGGTCTGCTGGAACCCAACGGATGCAAGCTTGTCACTTTCTCCTTTTACGGACAGAATGATATCAGTGCAAAGGTGGTAGCACAATGCCACGTGAAGGAGGGGCCTATATATGAAGTGCAACTCAAAGGAGAGGCCTCAGAAATTGTCTGCAGCCTAGACAGCACTCACATTGACTTCGGTCCACTGGTACGACTGCTGCATCTATTTTTTAATGTCGTACTCTTAGGCTGTTGATTGGTGCCATTTGGTTTTGCAACAAGATTCTGCATTCAATATCCCCATGCTTGCATATGTGATGTTATTTTGGCGTCCAAATTACATCTCTAACAAGCTCATCTACTCTGGGATGGTATTATATAGATTTCCATAGCTGGTTGTCTTGCGGTTGCCCTCCCTCTTTAAGTCAGCAAGCGATCTTGTCGTTAATATTCAAAGGACGGACATATTGATTTTTTGTTTAAGGGAAATGAACAATGAAACCGTTTAACTGACCTTCACTACTATTCAGCAGTATTCCTCCCTCCGACTGTCCATGAGCCTGTACCTCTTGCACCTCTTGTACCTCTTTTGCTGCCCGTTCCTCTGCTCTTCCTCTTTTTAGACTATGTCTGCAAAATATTTCTGTTATTCTGTTGATATACTACTGATATGCTTATTGAAGTTAATGTTTTTAGCATTAACATAACAGAAACTGCACAAATAACACCCCAGTGATTTGAACTGAAGTGATCCTGTTCTTACATTGTGCTGTTTAACAGCAGAAAGAATTTGCTGGTCTTCTCATGGTCACTTTATTGTTTTCTTTTAGTTATTTGACCATATAGGGGAGGCTGAGGTGACTCTGAGGAACACAGGCAAAGTGGGTTTCAAGTTCAGTGTTTTACACCTGCCAAAAGAGGACGATGCGGGTTGCACGAGGAGGGATGACATCACAGAGAGGCAACCAGTGGACACAAAGTATAAAAAAAAGAATCAAGGGCAAGAGGAGGAGATCAGACCTGGATGGCCCCTGATCATTCCGAGCAGCGTAAGTTCACACCAAGGAACATTTAAGCTGTTGCTTTTTTTCCATTTGAAACATTGTTTTGTTTGCATTAGGGCTACATAGGTGCTGGTACAGAGCAGAATCTTCGTGTCCTCTACCTCCCTGGACTCCCAGAGGTCTTTCAAAGACACCTTCAGCTGCAAGTGCCTTGTTTTCCACCTGAAGACATCACTTTGAGTGGAGAGGGAGTGTTTCCAAGGATCAGCCTCAATCTGCCTCGACAAATATGTAAGGAGACATTATTCAATAAAGATGTATGCAATGTAAAAAACCTTGTGAAAATTGAGAATAACTGCATTGTTTGTTGTTTTTCTCCCCGCGAAGTCTCAGTAATTGCAAATACAATAAAGTCACTTGGACGGCTGACTTTGTCTCATTCGATTTCATGAATGCAACCGCTTAGTTATGTGTCTACATGATCAGAATTCTGTCATTGTGCCAGTAGCTAATCTTTTATTTATGTGCTGAATTCATTCTACGTTTCCTTCGCAGTAGAGAACGAGGAAAACTATGGTGCTGTGGTGCGTCAAGCCAGAACAGCTCTAGAGGACATGGGAGGGGCACAAACGGAACCCAACTGCGACCTTACTGTAAATGGAGCTACAGTGAATATTGATCTAGTTCATTTTGAAAAATGTCTCTCTCACTTGTCAAGGACGGAAAGAAGTTTGCAAGAATATGAATATGTCTTCCGTTTAGGGTTCGGTTCACGCATGTTGGTAGTGTGGGAATGTTAATTTGAAAATCGATTGTGTGGGGGACTGATTAATCAGGAAGGCAGCCGTTGCCTGATGTCAACACATTTATTGGAGTACAACACAGCTGTCTATGTTGTCTGCTCATGTCCCTGATTTGTATTCATAACTGGTCATCACAGGCCTGAGACATCCTTGAAACTCGATGTCATTTTAGCATAACAACATACAAAAGGAAATAGCAAATTTCTGTACCTCTAGAAATATGTGTTGTGCTGCCCCCCGATGGTTTCCAGCAGGCTAGTTGTTTGTTTTTTTTCTTCCCACAGCTCCTCATTCTCATCAGTTTTTGTATTATTGGCTCCGGATCTCTGTTCTGTATTCATGGTGTTTTTCATTTGGCTCCTCCGCTCTCTCTCTGCTTGTGTGTGCTCCCCTGCTCTCTGATGTTCTGTTCTGTGCCTCCTCTGTTCCTCACTTCAAAGTGCGTCCCTCCTTCTAGTCGCACCTGTTCCATGTCTTCTGTCTTGTTTCTTCACTCTGTTCCTGTCCTCTGCTCCTATATTTACATCTCCCTCTCTCTTTTTTTGTCCTGTTCTGTCGATTTACATTACTCTGAAGCTGACATTATTCTGACATTCCCATTGTTCTCTTTTTAATGCCCTTGTTCCCACTCGAGATTTGTCATTCTGGTCACCGTGTTTTTGCTCCACGGTTGTTACAGTTTTCGCTCACATGTTAGTGGTGTTTGATTTTGTATCTCTCTAGCCTGGACTCTATCCCCTGGAGTTGGCTTTTTGTAAAATTAGGGTTTTATGTTAAATACTCTACACTTATTCCCGATCCTTTGCTATAGATTTCAGCTGTTTGACTTTCCACCTGTCTTTACCTTTCCTGTCCTTTTTTTTCTTCAGTAAGTTGCCTGGAAGTTGTGCCTTAACAATCGCTTTCAAAACTTAACTAAACTAATCTTTTCTTTTGTAATGTGGGACTAGCATGAAGAACTACTTCACATGGAGGTTGAGAGAATACTAGTCAGAGAAAATGCGGCTGCTGTAACCAAAAACATGACCATGCCACCGACCTCGAAGGACTGGCGCAAACTCACCAAGTAGGTGCATTTTGGAAACACATGCTCACCCACAACAAAACACTGAATTCACCATTGAGTAAAAAAGTTAAATCAATGCCCTGTGATTTTTATTAGTTATGTTATAAAGGAATGATGTTTAATGAACGTACTTGGAGAAGTTTGCTGCCCATTCAATTTTCATGTGTGAGGGATGTTGTGTGCATGTGCATGATGTTGAGTTTCGGAGTACTACCTCCAAAGTCTGTTTCTCAACCAGATTCCTGCTCCCAGAATATGTTCTGGATTTTGGCCATGTTATTTACGGCAGAATCCTCAATCAGCCTGTCAGTGTCACAAATACCGGCTCTGTTGCTGTTTCCTTCCAAATTAATCGCAAACCACTGGCTGGCACAGGTAATAACTTTGACATTATTAAAGGTAAAAGTTGTGATTGCAGCATATCTTCCATTTATTTATTTTTGGCATTAATATGGAGAAGAGAACATTGAAAAATTGTGCTGGCTCCATAGAATGTATGTAGGTTACCCTCTACTTTTTGATGTTGTGGGGTTTTTTTTCTCATTGGACATTGGTTAGAGCTCTCTTTTTTGTAGTATTATGTAATCATGTGCTTAGAGCTCATCGTCACATTTTATTCCAAAGGTTTCAGCGCAGACTTTGAAAAAATGAAGAATTTGCCACCTGGAGAGACGGTTACTTTCTCTGTTCAATTCGATACTCAAGGGCCCGACATGAGGATGGGCAGCACAACAGTTGTTATGCTGATACAGGTACCAGGGCACACACAGAAACATTCCATTGTGTCTCCTTACTTGTCTTTTGTGCCTCATCTATACAGGTATACTATGTATATCATCTATATATACTGTATATATCATCAACATATAACACAACAGCAACAGTTAAATATCATCCTAAAACGCATAAAACATGTTCAACTTGTTCAGTGGTGAGGGGTTTTCTGCATTTAACCTCGACATTGGCAGCTGTGTTTGCTTTTGCAGGTGTCAGGTGGTCCCACAGTGCAGGTGCTGATTCGTGCAGTAGTAACTGTGCCAGCCATCACCATCTCTACAAATACCCTCAACTTTGATACGGTGCAATGTGGCATGTGTCAGGTGATACTTCATGATAGATTAATTTGTGACAGTGTTGTAACTGTAATCCCTGGTGTACATTCAAACAAATATGATGGTATGATGAAAAAAGCTGATTAGATTGTAGAGATTAGATGTATCTTGTGACATTGTTGCAGTTGTTCTGACCAACAGCAACTACGTCACATCTGAATAGATACAGAGAGAAAAGAAATACTCCAAAACATGCATAATTTATTTTTGATAATGATAGCACTATACTTTTAGAAATTAAACTAATGATGATATTAATCATGCCCTCCAAATGCATCCCCAGCAGCTTTACTTTGGTGCCACCCAGTTATCTTGACCTGAAACGTCAGCTACATCCTATCTAAGCCTTTACTTTACCATCATATACAGTATACATGACTTGATACCAAACTATTTTTAAACCACTACAGCCTTTCCATTAAAAGCTATTAGAGGAAATCTATACCATAATAAAGGTTAATTTGATCATTATCAGCTAAAGCATTATCATAATTGTTCTGTCATCTCTCAGATAATAACAGTACAGCTGTTCAATCATGAGTCTGTTCCTTGCCAATGGAGCATTACTGCTGATGAAGCGAAGTCACAGAAAAACGTAAGAAATGATTTATATTCTCTCATAATGAAGGGTTAGAGAAGACATCAGAATGTTCGGGTAATGCCTCTCTTCCATTCAATTGTCCCTCAGACAAGTAAGATCCAGCTCCACCGTCAGCAAAAAAAGAACACTCAGGCTGCCCCTGCACCGGTGTTTGAGATTGTGCCCTCCTCTGGAATGCTCTGCCCCAAAGAACGCGTCAATGTCCAGATTAAGTTCAGTCCTGCGGAGACGGTGAATACGTCTTGTTGTAGTACGAGGCAGGCAGCACATCAAGCGATTGAATGGAAACTTAAACCGCTTTTGTGTGTTCGTAGCGTGCATATCGCAAGCACTTCATCGTCTGTGTGGAGGAGGGCACAGAGCAGTTTGTCCTCGAGGCCCAGGGTCAGGGTGAGGAGCCACAATTAGAGTTCTGTCCATCGACGCTGCAGCTGGGACCTTGTCTACCCTGCAGCATTGGTGTAGAGGCCGAGGTGGTGGTAAAAAACCCCTGTCCTTTCCCCATCGAGTTCTACTCCTTAGAGTTTGACTCACAGTACGTTGAGGAAGAAAAGGTGTGTACATCCTTTACGTCTCCTTTCTTCGTGTGGTTTGGGCTGACAGCTATTACTCAGAATATACCTCAGCAGTGTAAAATTGTCCACATTGGACGTTAAATGGACGAGACATAACATCTAATCTCATGGTGAAAACCGCAGTGATACTCCAGTCACATTCTAGTCCCAATATATACCCCTACTCCAATACTGTCTCTTCATGTGCAGATACTGCGTCTCATGCAAGGTTATGATGAGCAAAATATGCTCCTACTGCCTCCGAGGGCTGCTGGAGAAAGTCTCCCCACAGAATTGCTTGACTATTATCAGGAGTACAGCACTACAACTGCACAAGATGGTAGTTTTTGCAAGTAATATTTTCTTGAATGTTGAAACCTGGCAAAAAACACAACATACTTATTTCACTTGCATCTGTACCTCAGAACAAAAAGCTGGACTCAGTAAAGAGGAATCAAAGCATGATAACATGCAGGAGGACAGGACTTTGTCAACCCAAAATGCCAATCACCCGTCAGATGTCAAACTCAGAAGTCCTCACATCACAGCGGGAATACCCTCCATGACCTTGGCACCATCTCCATTACGTAAGCAGGCTCATCAGCTGAACCTCACCATGACATTTTGTGCCTCGTACACCTGTGACAAGGAAATTATTATTTTTTGCGTTCTTTTCGTTCATTTAGAGGACACAAGACATGGAAACATTGTGGGACAAGGACATTTAGAGATGACTCCGGTCTCCAAGGCCATTGCCCGTCACATGGGTGTTGACCTGTCACCTGAAGCACTTGCCGCACAGAACCGCAGAGGAATTGCTGTCATTGTTCATGGAGCTCCGGAGACAGGTGAGGCAGCAGGAGACCTTAGAGTCGGATCTTCAGCTCAGAAAATGACAACTTGAAACTGTAGTCTGTCATCTTGTTTTGATTAGTGTGTGTTTGTGTGTGTGTTGTGACATAAAGTCCCTGAGTTAATCAGGCTGTGGTTATTTCCCTTGCCACTAGGTAAGAGCAGCACAGCAGCAGCTCTTGCAAAGCTGTACGGAGCAACCTTGCTGACAATTGATGCCGTCGTCACTGAGGTGCTGCTCAGTGACTCTCCTGACAGCCTCGCTGCAAGGCAGTGGCTCAGTCAAGCTTCTGCCGAGCATGCTCAGATGGAAACTGTCGACAGTGGTAAGTAAGAGACCTAAAAATGGAGAATGCAAGGAAGGAAGATGTAGCAATCAGAAGGGACAGATGGTGATGCAAGATCAGCATTCCTTTCATCTACAAAAAATTCAAAGAGACATTATCATTCACTCATGATTTTAAAGAAAAGAAAGACAATTAATTAATTCCTCAGGGGGTGGAAATTACCATTTCACTTTTTTAGTTTTCGTCAAGTTGCATACATTCAGAGCAACAGTAACCATGACATGCAAATGGAAACATTCCAGCGTGGTGGAAGTGGAGTGAAAGAAAGTCCAAGCGTATTTTGGTTTTGTGCCTACCTAAACAACAGATCTGTAGTACAGAAGGTCCTATAACTAATGTAGCCACCAGAACGAGACTTTGGTCAAAATGATGTGGTAAATGTAAAGGAAAAAATACAAATATGGCAAAAATGGCGTCGTGCAGCAATGTCTATCGCAACCAACTCCAGCTGACACCAGTCTTTATTTTACCACAGGACACCATGAAATCAGAAACCACAGTGCTCCTTCAGCTCCACTCACCAATATTCATGATTATGTCCCAGAAAACACAGAGGATGGTTATGATCTCAAGGCTCGGCCAAAGACTGGAAATTTCCAACCTCCACTTAACTTGGTACGGTACATACGTTCATATGTCAAATATCTTCGTACATTCACATATCATTGGAAGTTTGCCTTGTCACAGTTTGAAATACAAATAGCAAAAGTTATGATAAATTGTGGCTTTAATGAATGATATTTGCATTAATTTCTGATGATTTGAGTCAGGTCGGGATAGTAGCTGCTGTCGGCCATCTTTTCCCTGAGCCGCTGCTGGTTGATATCCTGGCAAATAGATTACAGGTAATGTGATGGAAGTACTCTACCTTGAAGCAATCTATCTTGAATTCAATGGTAACCAATCACTGCCATGCCACTGCAATGACATGATTTGTATAACGCTACTTAACTAACGTGTATGTCCTCAAGGTATCTTTGTGTGTTTCACCCATAATGACAGTGTGGCGATTGTTACCGAGGCGTTGTTATTGATGGCCTGGAATCTGTCTACACCGAGTCGATGGCTAATATGCTGCAGGTTCTCCTCAAGGCCATTAACAACCGTAAACACATCTACATGATCAACCTGTCTGATTCGTACACTGCCCTGAGGAGTAGGGAGAAAGCACAGCAGGAAGCTAAAGGTGAGAACATTTCAAATCACACACACAGTAAAAAGGATGAGCTGTCTCTCAAATGTGACCAGTGATCACTTATTTATTTCTTAATTAACCCATCAATTGATGTATTCAAAATGGTTGATGCCCTCGCATTCTGTGGTTAGTTTTGACCCCATGTGTGGTTTTCAAAAATATTGTTGTGTGTGTGTAAATTGTGCAGAGCTGGCTGAGAGGGAGTTGGCTGACAGGGAGGAGCAGTGGCTGCTAGACCTGGATGAAGAGACGTATGATGCTTTGCCAGATGAGAGGAAAGAGCACATTGCCAAGCTACACAGGGAGCAGCTCCAACAGCAGAAGCTCAGGTACCCAAGGGAGAGCATAGACATTCCACAATGCCTTAGCCAGTAGTAATTAGTGTCCCATTACAAAACTCTATTCTAGTCCACGCAGTCTCCAGAGAGAGAATAAAGTACTGAAACTGGGCTACCGACAATTACGCCCTTGTGACTGTGACTTTAATTTGAGAGGTTAGGTCTTGACACTCCCTCAATAAGGGTTTGATTAACTTGACCAAAAACATTGGATTACTCTCATGAGTTTCATGATAGCAGACACCAAATAATGACTTTCATGTTTTATCGATTAAGTGAGATCTCTGACTCTGATTGGTGTGAGTTATATAAAACCGCAATCTGATTCTGTGAGCAGTAAATGTTTACACCATGCACTACAAGTCCGCAAAAGCCATTTTCATTTTGTATAGCATGTCTTTTTTTTGAGATTTAAAAAAAATTAATACTAAATTATACTGTCATTATTTTAGAATTGCCGATCATAAATGTCTGTCTAGTCCATCACATTTTCTATTAAAGACAACTTTAATTTTACTGTTGTGTCTCTTGGTAAGAATGCCGTTCATTTGTTATTCATTCATTCAATATAATGTTGGTGTGCTGGTGTTTTTTTTGTGTCCATGTGCACTTGTTTTAAAAGGGAGCTGGAACGCAAAAAGAGAGAGCAGGGAGAAAGAGAGCAACAGGAGGAGATGAAGAGGCAGAAGGAAGAAGAGGAGTTGAGGAAGAAAAAGAAAAAAGGGGCAAAGAGGGATAGTAAGGAGGAGATGTCAGGAAAGAAGAGTGTGGCGGGAAAGCAGGTCTGTATATGGACTCTGCATCTTCTCTGTGCAGATTAGCCCTCTCCACCACAATCAACTCTTGAATTAATGTGTTTGTTTCTCTAACCAGTCAAATGCAAGGGATGACAAGAGAACCCCTCATCTGAACAGCTCTAAGGAGTCCTTGGTGATGTCTACGGAGTTGCTTCGTTCCTCTGAAGGTGCCAATAAATGAATGAAGTGATATTAGATAATGCATCTTCCCAATCTGACTGTCACATTTGCTATGCATTGCTTCTTATTTCAATTAATTGGCTCTCTCAAATATTGCAGCACCTCAAAGTAGAAAGACCGATTCTCAAAATGCTGAAGATTCCAAGCTATTGCAGTCAGAAGGCTCTGAACTGAATGACACCATGGAGAGAGAACAGGTTGTGTAGTGCATCCATGTTTGAATGTATTTCTTAGATTTCAGAGATAAATTTACATATAGTCATGCCGTAAGAAATCTTATTTTTTTGTGGGTCTTATTTCGATCAAACCAGTCTGGTGTGGACGATTTGCGGTGTCGCTTCAACGCGTATGAGCACAGCCAGGTGCAAGTGGACCACATCCTGCAATACTGGGACAGGACCTCAGGCACGTTACTGGTCCCTCTCCCCAGTGATGAGCATCGACCTTTGTCAGAGGATGTCCCACCAGAAAAACAGGTGACTTAGCGATGCACAGAAATCATTTTTTGAAAAAAATGATGCTTTAAACTATGGACATAAAGGGAATTATTTATTGCTTCAGGAAAGAATGTGTGACAACTGCAACATTTCTTGTGTTCACATTCCAAATTTAGATATCATGTACTCAATTTTTAAGGAGACGGTGTCTACTCAAAATAATGAAAAAGACTTTACATTTTCAGCATAGAAATTTTAAACGAAACATTCAATCTCTGTCTGTTTGTATCGCAAGAATATGGAAAAGCCACCAACAAATGGGTTAACAACTTACAAGGATGAAAACATTTGAGTTGACCCAGTGGCACCATTGGTTACAGTGAGTGCTTTTACCTTGTGCACACAGACCTCTGGCCACAAAAAGAGTAAGAGGGCCGGCAGCAAAGCCGTGTCTCCTCTGCACAGTCAGATGGACCATGACACAGCAGCAGACATGTCTTCATGGGAAAAGATCCCTCAAATTGTATACCATGTTGCTGGGAAAGACCTTGGAAACGCTGAAGATTGGTTACGAGGTAGTGAGCTACCACCACTCGAAGAGGTACTGCTGTTTGTTTTTCCTAATTTATTGTTCTATACGTAATGTATGTAAATATAAATGATGATCAGCCGGAGAAGAGAAATCCAATTAATTCAATTTAAAATCATATCCCTGAAAAGCGTGATTTTTGTGAAACTAAAAAATCAGTAAATGTAAGAAATGTTCTTCTTCTGTTTTCTCTCAACTGATGTTACCACCATAGACTAACAAAGTGTATATGAAATGAACAACTATATTTTCAAGACAAATTTTATCTATATAGTAGATAAATATGTGGCCAGGACAATCGTTTCTCTCATCTGCATGTCCTCTTTTTTGTCCTCCAAGGTGTTAGACAATTTGGGGCTGGGTCCCGGAGGGCCACCCATTCCCTGCCCCACCACCTTTTCTGTGGTTCCCTTCCCAAAGGACAGAACAGACAAGAAAAGCCTACTCACCTGTGACTGTTTTTCTTTTATGGCTCCTATGGAGCAAGTTGAGAATGCTGAGATCAAGAGGGAAGCAGAGGAGGACACACCGTCATTGGCTGTAAAGGTAATTGCTGTTGTGCTAGACTATAGTGTCCAAACTACGGCCCGCATACTAATTGTGGCCTGTTGTCTGTTTTTGGCTGGCCAGTTCAAAATTATACAAACACAATTAAGTATAGACCACACACAAAACTTGCGCTTGACTGATTTGAACTTCTTGGTTTCAACACCAGCCAGACCTACCATCTTGAAGAGGGCAGCTTCTCAGCAAACCAGATATACCTTCAAACAGGATCTGTTAACATGAATTTCACCTGCTGTAACACTATAACAGTTTGCTTGAATTTCAGTTCCTGAAAGTGCAGACTCTGCGCTCTCCAGCAATATTTCTGTACGCAAAACCCATTGATCAGGAGGTGACCTGGAACTTGTGGGTTTTAATGTGATGTGAACAAGAGCAATAAGCACGAGCGACGGGGACTGAACACTGCAGAAAATAATCATTTTGTCAAATTTTTAGATATCTTTACCAAGTTTATCTTAACATGTTTTATAAACTGTTTTTCCCTGTTGTTTTTTCATCAGATTTCCCACCATAATGTGTAACCATGGCTACACATATTTTTGCACATGTGGCCCCCAATTTGGACACCCTTGATATACTGTGTGTGTGTGTGTTTGCACGCAGCGTATACAGTATAATCCTATACAGTTTATTTATAGCAGCTCCTCACACAAGGGAGTTTGGGGCAAGTCATTTGAGTTTATCAAATCCTTTGTACCACAGCTATTAGATGCTATAAATTCTTGGATGGGGGAGTTATGGAGACAGGAGCAGTGCACACCAATTACAGGGGGATAGTTTTTCTGCAATCCCACCCAGTCGAGCAGTGTTTCTTGCCGATGACAATACTCCGGAGAGAAATTGTTTGAACTGAATGTTAGTCCAGTGCTAAGGCTCAGTAAACAGAACTTCTAAAGCAATATCAGATTTCTGGGGTTGATGCATAGCCGACTTTTTTCTGTAGATACATGAACTACAGAAGTAGTGTCTGTACAATAACTGACTCTGCATGAGCACCACATAAAGAATACTTGCAAAAAAAAGAAAACTAACTGAAATGTATATGCATGTTTACATGTGTGATTTTGGACGTGACCTGCCTTTGCCTGATTGTGGTTTTTGATAGAAAGAAAATCAGCTTTTCCAGATGTGCTGACGCTGGGATAGGCTTCAGCAGATCCCCATGCCCCTAGTTTTGATTCAGCTGTTCTAGACGAGAGACAAATGAATAAATGACTCATTGCCTGTGTTCTGCATTTGGCAGGATGATGCAGTAACCCCTAAAAGTCGCCTTCAGGTCAGCATCAAGGAACGAGGAGCAACTAAAGAGAGGAAAGGCAGAGAAAGTCAAAGGAGCAAAAGACAAACCTCAGCAAGGACAAAAAGCAAGGCCTCTGACCTGTCCCGATCACCCGCTGTCCCCTCCACCACCCCAGAGAGCAGTGAACAGAACCAGCAGCAAGGGATATTAGAGCTGAAACGGAGCCATAGGCAAGGACAGAAGCACTCAAACATTTCACTTAAATATCACTTTCAACAGTTGAGAAGTGACTTTGGCGTTGTGTTGCTACTTTATATGTGGGTGATGTTCCTGTGTGGCTCTTGCGCATTTTACGTATCCATGTATTTTTCGACAGGCTCTCAACATTCCGCTGGATTGTACCAGCGTGTGACAAGATAGTTCTCAGGATCTGGTTCTACTCAGAGACCCCGGGGAAATTTGACCAAACATTCAACTTTGAGCTTCTGGGCTCCCAAAAATGCTACCAGCTTTCCTGTTCTGCAACATCCACCTGTCCATCTATCAGCAAAGACTACAAGTCAGTCAATAATGAACCCAAACTTTTAAACTACTGATGTTTATCGGTGTGAGGTGAAACTTTAGGTGGAGCATGATTTCAACTTTAACAGTGAGCAGTGATAAACAGCCCTAAGATAAGTTATTTCGGTCTGCTGCCCAGGTTAATGCAGGGTGGTTCTCAATTTATTAGTGACCTAATTAGCAATTAAACCCAAGTCAGATAGAATGTATCTGTGTACACGTCACCGAATATATGGATTCAACAAACCCTGAGGTAAATATTGATTAGTTCATTCAATTTGTGAATGCCCTCTCTTGCTCTCTTTTCTAGGACAATATTTCCTCACTGCAAAGTTTTACCAGAACTGGCTGGGGGAATCCAGAGAGCCTATCTGGTCAAACCTGGAGTGTTTGACTTTGGGCCACTATTGAGTAACAAGACAAGAGATGGGTGAGTCAAGGAGGGAACAGCAAATCGGTCTGCTTTCAGGGCATATTTGCATTACATTGATGCACAGTTTTAGTGATAAATATCAATGCAAATCTGTATTTGTCGATGAAGATACAAGAGGAAGAAGTACCCGGAAAATGCAGAGAAACTGGTGATACATAATAACTCCAGTTTGGACGCAGAGGTCCAATTTACTTTCCTGGATGATACTGAGGCCACTACATACCTGCTGGATCCACCTGCCATGACTCTCAAACCTGATGAGAAGCAGGTACAACTGTCATCTCTTTTTTTT